>PVKU01001513.1:157019-295035 GCA_004027475.1 Anoura caudifer | reverse complement strand
TTGCTGCTTCTAGAATTCTCTCCTTCATTTTAATCTTGGGTAATGTAATTATGATGTGCCTTGGTGTGTTCCTCCTTGGGTCCACCTTCTTTGGGACTCTCTGAGCTTCCTGGACTTCCTGGAAGTCTATTTCCTTTGCCAGATTGGGGAAGTTCTCCTTTATTATTTGTTCAAATAAGTTTTCCACTTGTTGCTCTTCCTCTACCCCTTTTGGTACCCCTGTAATTCGGATGTTGGGACGTTTAAAGATGTCTTGGAGGTTCCTAAGCCTCTCCTCATTTTTTTAAATTCTTGTTCAATCTTTTCTGTTTGGTTGTTTCTTTCTTCCTTCTGCTCCACTCCATTGATTTGAGTCCCAGTTTTCCTCCCATCACTATTGGTTCCCTGTGCGTTTTTCCTCATTTCACTTATTGTAGCCTTTATTTGTTCCTCTAGTTTGCGACCAAAATCAACCAATTCTGTGAGCTTCCTAATCACCAGAGCTTTGAACTGTGCTTCTGATAGGTTGGCTACCAGTTCTATGAGCTCTGCCTCTGATAGGTTGACCACCTCCTGGTCACTCAGATGAATTAGCTCCGGCCCGGTCTGTTCTCCCTTTTGAGCCATCCTTGGTTTTGGTTTTTTTGTTTTTGTCTGGTCATGGCTGTTACTAGTGAGAGGTGGAGCCTTAGGTGTTCACCAGGGCCGGGCAGCCCAGTTGCTGGGTTGTGATGCTGGATGTGGGAGTAGGGTCTGAGAGGGAACAATGGTGCTTGCTCTGCCCTCTTTCCCCTATCAAATTGGGGCCTTTGGGTGCTGATTTCTGTGTGGGTCGGCCTATGCACACTCCAGGACCCCGTGGGTCTCCCCAATGAACTCTCCTGTGAGGTTGGGACTCCCTCCCATCACCTCAGCCCCTACAAGTATTTTCAATGGGTGCTTTTAGGCTTCACTTCCTGGTGCTGGGGCCCTGTGTTGCACAGTCTGTCTTGCTGCCCATTTTCTCCTGGTTTATTTGTGCGCGAATGTGTGTCTGGGGTCCGCTACCTTGTGCGCCCCGCTTGGCCTCCTTGCGTTCGGCAACGCCACTGCCTGTGCGCCTGGAGTGACTGTGCCCGGGACCACCACCGCTTTATCCCCCCCTACAATCTCTTACTGGTCTGTCGGACTCCCTCGCAATTCAATTTTCTCTGTGTCCTGGTTGGGTTTTCTTTCTTTTTTTCTTTTTTTTTTTTTTTTGTTCTATATTTTTGTTGTCCTTAATCTTGTCTGTGAGAGGAGGCACAGTGTGTCCAGCTACGCCATCATCTTGGCCCTGATCATTACATTCTTAATTCAGGTTTGTATTGAGCAACACTGTGGACCACCTGTGGCATTAACTGCCCTCATTGAAAGTATAGTCTAGTAAGAGAAATAGATCATCAAATAATGAATGTACAATTATAATATACAGAGTCTGGCAGAAGTACCGGTAATACCTTCTTGAGTGTGGTTAGTAAGGTAATATAGGTATAATAATTTATAGTCTTAATTTCAAAGTAGGTTTATAGTTGTGAGTACACAAAACAGTTTATTCTTGTATATAATTTATTAATGTATTATTTTGCATATGAACAACTGTAAATCTACTGTTGGCCACTGCTATGTGCATAAATAATAAATAATAAACATTCTAAATGTTAATAATTATATGTTCATATATGTTAATTAAACCTGAGAGAAGTGATATGAGGAAAAGCAGCCATGGCCATCGAAAAGAGTGTAAGAGAAACCTGACCCAAACCAGTGATTCCTAATAATTGGGAGTGTCTTTTGAAGAAGTGATAATTTGAGATGAAAGCCAAAGAATGAGTATTGGATGAAGCAGAATAAGAGAAAGCCCTCCCAATCTGAAAGCAGCATGCACAGAGGCCCCGTGGCAGGAGAGAGCATTACATCACCAGGACCCGGTGCTTCGGAGCTGGTGTGGGAGAGCTGGGGATGAGCACGGCCAGGCCTTGCAGAGCCTGCAGGCCATGCAAACAATTCTTTTTTTTGGGGGGGGTGTTTGTTCGGAGGGCCCTATGGCCCTTGAGAAGTTATTACGGGGTTTTAAGCAGAGTTAAAAAAAAATAGGGCAAAGAACTGTATATTCTTAGATAAGAATTACATTTTAAAAAATATCTGCAGTCATTGGTTTTCACCGGGAAAGGTAATTGTTTAGATAAGTGTTAGGTTTCTGAAAACAGATCATCTCTTGTTGTTGCCACATATTCTTGTGTTTAATAATCTAAATTCTTATGTCATTAGCTCTGTGAAGATACGGTGTGTAGCAGGGACACTGCATTTTAATTAAGGGACTAGGTGGGAAATGAAAACCCTGCGATCATGAAAAGCCTTGATAATGATGCAGTGAAAGATTAGGGGAAATATTTGTGTAGGAATTGCCGTCATCTACTTCACAAGTTACTCAGCAATGAACGCCGGCTGACAAAGGGAAATAGTTTTATCAGAATGATTATTGGGGGAAAGCTTTTTAAGTAGCTTGTCATTTGAAGGGCTTGTGAATTTATTTTTTCTAACTTGTTTCTGTTTCTTTGACTTTGTAGGAGAGTCGTTATTTTGATGGAGTTAAACGTTTTGAAATCAGCAGAAGCAGTTGGGGTAAAGATTGGCAATCCAGTGCCCTATAATGAAGGTAAAATGCTTTTTATAGGTTGTAACACTCAAATGAATACTTCTTCATAGATCAGAAATTCTGCTTTGGGGCTTCATTTGATTTGTTAGTCTTAATAAAACTAGCAATTTGGTTGGGGGTCCAGGAACCAGATTCTTCCTTGAGTTTTTTTCAGAACTGAAGAAATGATGGTTAGAGTCCTTAAAGAAGAAACAAATCTCTCCTCTGTTTTTCTCTTTACTCAACACTCACATTTCTGGCACTTCTACAATGAGATGTAGGGGGTGTTTTCCTACTCCAGACAGACTAATCGTACTGCAACCTAGGCATGTGCCCTGACTGGGAGTTGAACCTGTCACCTTCCAGTTTACGGGACAGCACTGCAGCTGAGCCACACTAGCTCAGGCTACTCTGCTTTTTAAAAAGCTGTCAGCCCGAAGATAGTTCCATATATATACTTAGAGATCGTCCTCTTTTTTAAAAAATAGTTATTGTTAGAAATGCACAAGAAATAGAAGCGGGAGGATCCAGATGATCTGATCCAAGTGGCTTTATTTGATGCTGCACTTCCAGGCAGCCTGAGTCAGGATGACTGCAGTCCCAGGGTGAGGGAGGAATGGGGTTTTTAAAAGAAAAAGCATGAGATTCGTGAGTGGGTAGGGGAGGGGTTAGTCTCTTGTTCTTCCAGGGCGGTGGTGCCTCAGGGTTCCAGGATGTGAGCCAGGACAATGGGTTTGGTAAAGAGCCAGGCTGTTCCCAGGTACAGGAGGGTCAGTCTGCCCACTGGCCACTGACTGGCACCAGGTGTCTGTTGTGCGTGGAAGGAGAGAGTTTCGATTAAGCCGTGGACTGTCAGTTGAGTAGGGACAACTGAGTCAGGAGCAGTCCAGCTGGTCAGAAACTGGCCTGACGGGTCATGAGCAGTCTGGCGGGCTGGGGACTAGCCTGACCCTTTCAGTTGTAGTGTGTTCTGTTCTGTGGCTGCTTCATAATTTAACCAGTCCTTTGATGGATATTTGAGTTGTTTTCACACTGTTAAAATACGACTACAATGAATAACTTTCTACATGCAGGTATATGGGCAGAAGGGGGGTGATTGCTAGAAGTGAGATTGCTGGGGGCGGGGGGGTGGGGAGTGAGTTTGTGGTAGAGAGGTGAGTAGGCATGGTTGCAGTCCCCTCCGTAGGTTGGTGTCCTTTTGCATTCCCACCAGCAGCGCATGAAAATACTGGTTTCTCCACAATTGTGTTTGGCTATATGAACATTAACAACACACTCTTGTTAATGTTCTGAATTTTTACCAAACTGATAGATGAAAACTGGCATCTCCATGTAGTTAATTGTATCCCGGGAAAGGTGAGCATCCCTTTAAATGTTTAAGGGCCTTTTATTCTTTGTGAACTGACTGTTGTGTTGTCTATTTTTCTTTTGGGTTGTCTTTCTTTTTCCAATTTCTAAGAGTTCTTTAAAAAGTAGGGGGATCAATCCATTTTCTCCAGTATGAGTTACGAAGGCTTTTTGACTCTGCTTTAGGTGTTTTTGCTATGTGGCTACGTTTTTGTTTTTGTGAAGTTGAAGTTTCCAATTATTTTATTATGACTTTGAGTTTTTAAGCAATAGAAAGATTTTCCTCACTCCAAAGTTAAGGCATTCACCCATGTTTTATTCTAGTACTTGGCATGATTTTCTTTTTTGCATTTAAATCATCCATGCTGCCTTTGTCTTACCATTGTGGTTTCTTTGTGGTGTTTGGGGCTTCACTTTCACATAATTTGGAATTTGTGGGTTTTGTCAGTCCCCTAGTTTCACTGAAAGATGTAGTCTGTATGTGGGGTGTTTGAGTAGGGTGTGGGTGTTTATTCTCTGTTGCTCTATGTAGTTTTTAGAAGTGGGAAGATTTGGGACTAGGTCATCGCCATGCTTCTTCTGGAAGTTAACCCGTCTAGATTTTAATTTTTACCTACACAGAACAGTAATTTGGTGCTTTAAATTGGAAAGGGAAAGTTGGAGCTTATTCGGGTAAAGCTCTAAAATATTAAATTGGAACATCACATTTGTTTTTTAGTAGTGAAGTTTTGTTAAAATGAGCACGTTCGTTTATTGTATTCTCAGCTTTTGGGAAGAAGAATTAAGGCAAAGCACCTCTGAAATCTTTGGATGCTGTAGCAAGGTGAAGCAGAGGGGTGCCCAACTTTATCACCTTTGGCCTGATTTCTAATGTTTTTTATGTTGTATTTAATTGAATGGTTGTTTGGACATTTTGTGTTTCAGGAGCAAAAGTATTTGAAATAAAGATAAAGATTACTGCTTAGGGTTAGAACTATAAAACTGGGAAAAACTCCTTTGTCTCAGAATCCAGTTCCACTGGTTCTTTCCTTTCTTCAGGATCTGTTCAAGTGCAGGGGGATGAGAGGAAGATCTTGTTGTTCAGAGTTATTTGCTATTGAATTTCATTGTAACCAAATCAATAACACATTGTTACTTGGGCCACAATAGAAGTAGCTTTGTTACAATGACTACTAACCTTACAGGTGTATTTCACATGAATGTTTTCTACTTATCTATTGTGAGAGCAAGGGAACTCTGTTATTACTGAGTAGTTAGGTTTGTATCTAAAACTAAAATTAGGTTTGTATCCTCCTAGCACCTAACCCAGAATGTGTGACATAATCAGGTGAGCGGTAAAATTAATTGACTAAATCCAGCCCAGAAACTGGCAGAGGAGTTTCAAAATGTGCACAGAAATTGTCTTACGGTACCAGTACTACATCAAATAAAGATACTTGCAGAATTTTCAAGATGTGAGAAATAAAACCTCAGACATAATTCACGTTTCATGCAGGACTGGAATGGATGATTTTAAATCTCCTGTATGTTTTTGTCAATATGTATATTCTCTGTACCTACACTATTTCTAACCCTAATGTTTTACTTAGACTTAAATTTCTTACACTTAGTAATATTACTCATCATTAGTTGGAATTTTTTTTTCTGGCTGATTCTGTCCATTTTCTGCCAACAGGAAATTCTAACTATTGGTTTGACTCTTCTTTAAAATCTTTGTAGCTGTCATTAAGAAAGCAATTACTAGTAGAATTTGAGGTTTTGTGTACCCCATTGTGTGTTACCTAATTTTTATCTGCTGGTGGCTCACTTACCATTATAATGATATTGAAATGATAAGTGTGAGTGCAAGTAACTTGAGGAACTCGGATCTGCTTTTAAATATCCCATTTTCCTCTTGGGTCAGAGCCAGTGATGTGAAGCTAGCGTGGAGCATCTAAGAATTATGACCTTGATCCTTCTTACTGAAATGTTTGATTTGCAGGTGGCAAAAACATTATCAGGAGTTGAATCTATATATTTCTGCTCTGCGGTATAATTTTAAATTTTAGAAAGATTTTTATTTAGCTATAGACCAATTTCTTTCACGTCTTATGGTCAGCAGCTGTGTCGCAGTGCATTAAATTGAAGGGCAATTGTTGCTGTTTACAATGCCCCAGGATGCTTGCTATCCCTTTACTTTGAGACTGTCCCTTGTGTCCTGTGCCAAATTTGCAAATGTAGACCAAAGCAGGAGTTGAGGATTGTTCTGATAAATGAATTAGTAACTCTTGCCAGCTGCCAAATATTAGGGTTATTAGTTATGTTCTATATAGTTAGAGTTGTAGCTGCCAGAATTGGTTGCTTACAATTAAAAGTTAACTACATGGTGGAGCGGATGAATCTAGTCAGACAAATCTAGGTGTAAGGTGATGTTTCGCCTCTTCCTAGCGGTGTGACTTTGGGCAAGTTACTTGATTTCTGTGACCCAGTTTTCTCATCTGTTAAATGGGTATAGTAATACTGTCTATATCATAGGGTTGAAGATTAAATGGAACAGTGCACTTAATCTTGTACCTGGTGCAAAATAGGCACTCAAAAAAATGGTAGCTATTGTTAATGTCTTCTTCATTGAATCTAAGAATCCAATAATTATACATGACTGTACCATTATACTATGTACTACTACAAGGAATGATAACACATTAATCTTTTTTTATCCTCACTCAAGGACATGCTTAATGATTTGAGGAGGGTGGGGGGAACATCAATGTGAGAGAGAGACATTGATCGGTTGGTTGCCCCTGATGTGCGCCCTGACGGGGGACTGAATCTGCAGCCTAGGCATGTGCGCCGACTGGGAATCAGACCCACAACCTTTCGGTTTATGGGACGATGCCCCAAACACCTGAGCCATCCCAGCCAGGGCAACATGTTAATTTTAATACCTATGTTAAAATAAAAATACTCAGAATAAGTAAATAGCTAAGTTACCTTTTAAAAAATTGTGGTCAAATATGCATAACAAAAAATATACCTCGACCATTTTTTAAGTGTGTAATTTAGCGACATTTAGGTGCATCACTTGCTTAGGCAACCATCACCACTGCAGAACTCTTTCCCTGTCCCAAACCGAAACGCTCTGCCCGTGAAACACTTACCTCCCCGCTCCGCCCAGCTCCAGGTAACCACGGTTCTACTTTCTGTCTTTGAAAGTGACGACTCTAGTACCTCGTAAAGGTTGGTTACACTTTGATAGAATTAAAGGTGAGAGATCAGTGGGATCCCATGCCCATGTCCTGGTTAACAATGTACCGGAAGAAGCAGGCGTTTGAGGAGAGAAGGCCTTGAGAGTTTATACAAACTGAGACAGTGGGAAGAGAGGGAGGAACTGGGGTGGAGTAGAGCAGGGGTTTGTGTGTTTTTATGGTACCGTCTTTGAATGTTTAAATCTTTTACATTCTTTTGAAGCAGGGGGAAAATACATTTTTCCTCAAGTTCACTCATGGTTTCCCTACTGATTTTTTAAAATGGTTCAAAATATTCCTTCTCAAAACATACTATGAAAGAAGAGCAATTCTCTCATTCAATTTTTATGACACTTTGCAAATTCAGAGAGAGTGGGAAAGCTAAAAGTAAACACAGAACTTCATTGTCAAAAATCTGTTATTTTTTCTATGTAAATAAGGTCTTGATTTTCCTCTCCATAGGAAGAACTAAAGAATAAAAAACTCTCTTTAACCTTTTCAATTTTATGCTAAATTAATTTTACTCTAATGGCACAGTTAACTTTCATTTAGTTAATTCTCATTTAGTCGGGCCAGTGAAGAGTAATATTGGCAGAAGGAAATGACACTGGTGCGTCATGTGCCCAGTTGAGTGAGGGCCTTGGGAACCCAGCAGGAATCACCCCGTCACTGGGCAGGGCAGGGCCGAGCCGAGGGGCAGGAGGGGAACCTTTTCAGCAGCGCCCTCCGCTGGTGTTCTCAGTCACTCAAGGAAACTTTTTGGAGCTCTGCTCATGTGCTACAAGCGGTCTTGATGAGCAGCCCAGCTTGACTTATACTTTTGGTGCCAATTACAAAGGCAAAAAAAATTCTTTTTTTTTTTCCAGTTAGGTGTATTTTGCTATTTTAACATTTTCAACCTCATAAACATTTTCGAAAGGATGAGGGGCAAATAAACACCTTAATGGTCTGCTGTTTCTTACTTTCTGCTTGAGAGTTCATTTTCCCTCTTTTCCTTTTAATCTTCCTGTTTCCTTCACTCACCTAGTTTCTGAACTCCATTCTCATCTCTTCCTGCTGTGACAGTTCACAGGCACTTCACGGTACCTAAGGTTCTTTCAACTCTTATTTTCCACCAACCGTCAGTTGCAAAATAAGGTGGCTTTGTTTGGGAGGGAGAGGGTAGAATCCTTTCTAAATGTCTTTTTTCCTTTGAAGCAGGAGCACTTCAGAGACAATTGAACTGCTTTTAGGTTTTTCTTACCACCCAGCTTTTTCTTCTAATAGTTCCCACCGTGAACACACAGTTCTGTTGATGACATCGATTTGTTGCTATGGAAATAGAGGTATTGTCAGAGATCTAGCCCAGTGACTTGACTTCAAGTTCATGCAAGAGAAATGGGCAAGGCTTTAGGGGAGAACCTCATTAAAACTGAAAGCTATTAATTATAAGCAGGTGAAAGGTAGATGGAGCCGACCTTGTATGTGATGAAAACTAAAGTGAGCTCCCCGCGTACGCACTGCATGCTGTTGACCCGGCCTGGGTTCTGACCCGTGAGAGTCTCTGACAAAATCACAAGTTCCTGTTTTCTTTGAGTATTTCTTCTATTTAAGTTTCAGCCTTTTAACCCAAATTATTTGCACCAGAATGATCTTTATTTTTCGATCCTCAGGACATGGGCAGCAGGTGGTTCCTTCTCCGGCCTCAGCAGCCAGTCCACCGGCCAGCAAGCCCCAGCAACAGAATGGGGGCTCAGGAATGGGTAAGACTGCGCTGGTCGCTGGTCCTATGTTCGGCTTTTGCATAATGTTTTGAAATTTAATCTGGGACTAAAGGGGGGTGTTTAGAATGCTGTTCATGACAGTTGTTTCTTGCTAAGAGTAAGTTCAATTCCTATTGCAAAGGATGTGATTGAAGAAATGATTAAAGATAGTCTTTTAAAGCTAACATGACATTTTTTTAAAAATCAGAATGATATACTGTTCTCTGTTAATAGTTTTTCTGGTAGTTTTCCACATCTTAGGTTTTATACCCTCCTGACTGAATTTACATAGCTTTTAAATTCTAGCCTTTTAACTATCTAGGATCGGTTATTAAATTTGGCTTGTCTCTCCAAGTTTCCCATTGCGGGCTCCTGAGTATTTATCTTAGCTTGAACACAGTGTCATTTATATTGGTCATAGATTTTGCTTCTCCTGTCTCTGCAGCATGTCCTCAGAGGCTGCAATGGAATCAGGTTTCCTTCTGGCCTCTGCTTCAGGAGCCACCACTGAAAATGATGATTTGTTGGATTTGGTTTATTTTTAGAGGTCCTTTTTTCCCTTCACATGCGCCACCTCCACTCCTCCCCTCAGTCACTGTTTTCTATTTTTCAATGCTAAAAGTCTAAAACAGGCAGCGTTATGATGTCATAATGTTCCTATGAAACTTTCAAGGCATGACTTTTTCCCCATTGGTCTTGGATGTTTTTATCTACCTTGCAAAGCTGTCTACCTACTTTCTATCCTTGTGCCTTTATAAGTGGATCTCCCCATACACAACTCTCAAATTATCTACTGTGGAAGGGAGGTGGTCGACTAGATTATCTAAAACGGTAAACAATCAAAAAGTCACTTCCTTGTGCTGAAATCCAAATGGTAGCATGTTATTCTTATCTCTCCTTTCATAGACTTATATTCTCAGTTATTCATCTTTGGCTTGTATTAATATTTAATTGTGAAAACCTGTTAATGTTTCCTAAGCACACATCAGCTGGGTGGTAGGGGAAAAAAAAGACTGAATATGTACCGAAGGGAAATGTACTGGCATGAAAACTCGATGCGTGTGTGTGCTTTACATAATTGTATATTATATATTAGGTATGTATACACACACATTCTGCATAATCCACGTGTTTCTTTGCATATTCTTAAAGTAATTATTACTGTTCTGTATATAGCTGTCTCTCAACTCTGCAGTTAGAATAGAAAATTTTAAGATCTGGGACAGTCTATGATATATTTTTTTACTAAAGTGCTACAGATACCTAGAATAGTGTATGGTACCAGCTTTGGAAACTCAATAAATAAATGCTGAATAATGGTAGCTTTATACTTCTAGAAACATTCCATTGGGAAGAAATGTTTTGATATAGAAGAAATGAAATCATTGGACTAAATTGTATTTTCTGAACTTGGAGGTTGAAGCTCTGCAGAAACAGTGTGCAGAGGAGCTCGTGTGCTTTCATTACCTGTTCTCTCCCAGAGGAGGCAGCGCTTACGCTTGGACTAAGGAGGCAAAAGGGATCGTGGTGGCCAGCCACCTACTCATCTTGAACCAGCAACAGATTCTTGCCCTTTGCTCCCAACTGAACCCAGTACTTTTCAGTCCTGTAGAGCAGCTGAGGATTGGCAGTTTTCAGGGGGTATTTTGAGGTGATAAACATTTGTGTCCGGCATCCACTGTGACCTTTACTTCCTGGCCTGTCCTTTTGCTCTTCGTATGTATCTGGTGACTTACAGCAGTTTCACCATTCAAGGTTGATTTTCTTTTTCTGACCTGTTGTCTTCTTGCCCATTGACACAAGAGAAAAGTTTCACAAGGGTTGATCTCTGAAAGAGCATTGCCATTACTATCTTGACCTCAGGACACACGTGAGCAGATGTATAGGGAACGTCTGTGTGCCCAGCCTTCATTCTAGATTGAGTTTGTAGCCGCCTGTTTCAGTCTCTGTTTGATTCCCAGTCTCTGGATGCTAAAAAGGAATTTGGCCTCTCATTTTGTTATGATTTCACCAGTGACACCTCAGTAATGGAGAGTCAATTTAAAGAGAATAATAATTGTCCTTCCGTGTGTGCGTATATGTGTGTGTGTTTTAAAGGTTCCAGTGTATCTAAGCCTTACGGTGCCTCAAAGACATTCGGAAAAGCTGGAGGTACCAGCCTCGTGAACAGTTCCGGGGGATCACAGGCCAAAGTGGTGCCCATTGCCAGCCTCACCCCTTACCAATCCAAGTGAGTTACTCCACAGAATAAGTTCAGATGTATTTCAGACTGTATTTCAAAATAGCATAAGAGGTTATTATGGGCTCTTATCTTATGTATGTGTGAACTCTTACCACACATAAAATAAGTTTCCTCTTTTTTATTTTTTTTTTCTCCCTTTAACTCCCTCATCAGATAAGGATGGCCAAAAGAGCAATCTGCCATAGCCTATTGAGCTTCATTCATTTTGAAATTTAAAGTATTTATTGCTGAGCCCTGGCTGGTGTAGCTCAATGAATTTTGCGTGGGCCTTCAAATCAAAGGGTTGCCAGTTCAATTCCCAGTCAGGGCACAAGCCTGGGTTGTGGGCCAGGTCTCCAGGGGGGGGGGGGGGGCGCTCAAGCAGCAACCACATACTGATGTTTCTCTCCTTTCCTTCCTTCCTTTCCCCTCTCTTAAAAATAAATAAATAAATAAAAATATTTTTAAAAAAATCCTTAATGCTGAAAGAATAAGTTGGTAGTGTTATGCATAAAACTAAATGTCTGTTCTAATTCAGAAGGTGTTTATCTTCTCATTGTATAAATAGGTGACTTTTAGTCCAAAAATGTTATTCTTGATAGAGTTGGCTTAAAGAATCTGTCCTATTTGTATTTACATTAATATATACCTCAAAGAGATCATTATGACTTTTTTCCATTAAAAATTAATTTAGCAGTTGTATTCTTCAGTTCTTTGCAGCGTAGGAAAGATATCTTCCCCTATGAAATGATAAGTAAAGTAACTAAGGTACCCAGTGCCTGTGTGTAGGATGAGCACCAGGACTGGGTGTCGATCGTGTGCCTCCTATTTTAGTAGCTTCTGAGTTCCTGCTGCTTCGGTGCATTTTGCTTTGGCGGCTTACCAGCACCATGTTCCATAAGTTTGTATTTTTCTTCAGTGTGTGTTAGAAATGAGACTGAAGTTTGACACCAGTTCCCATAATGAAAACAGTGGCAAAATATAATTGTTGGTATTACTGCATTTCTAGCTTCAAACCTTTCATTATGGGGATATTGTTGCCTTGGTGATGCTTTCTAGAGAAGGGAGAGAGTTTATAAATTTACTTATTTGACAGGAGAATGAGTTAGTGTTAAATCACCTGGTATGTTTTACTATTTGCTTATTCTATAAACTGTCAAACCTTTATGTCAGCTTTGGGTTTAATTAGGTGGATTAAAATAGAGCTTACATTAAAAAGTGTTGTATGTGGGAGATAAGAAAGGCTGTAGGAAGATGTTAGGGAACCTTTCAGATCTTTTCTCAGCAAGACTCAAATGCTAATAATGATCCGTTTGGTTTTCAGGTGGACTATTTGTGCGCGCGTCACCAACAAGAGTCAGATCCGAACCTGGAGCAATTCCCGCGGGGAAGGGAAGCTTTTCTCCATAGAACTAGTTGATGAAAGTGTGAGTGTTTGCCAAGCGGGGAGATAGGAGCAGCTGACTGGGGCAACAGAAGGCACATCTCTGTGGCGGCCGGTGGGGTGGAAAACAATAGTAGGCCGAAAAGAACCATGATTGTTACTGTAGTTTTCCTCTTTTGTCTTTTGATGCTATCTGGGGGCAAGGGCTTAAAGGTTATAAATGAAATCCTTGACCTTAAATGAAAGCATTTGTAACAGTGGGAATTAGTTTTCGACATGTATAAGTCATCTAACGGGCAGGAGAGACCAGAGATGCTCCGACTCGCTGGCAGGCCTAGTTGAAGCTGTAGGAGGTAGTGTGTGCTTATGAGCGAAGTGGCGCTTTGAGCCGCAGTGGAAGGCGTGCGGAAGCCGCCTTGGTAAGTGAACGGCCTTGTGAGAGATGGGTCCGACCGTGCAGGCTCTCCATGCCTTAGTCAAACAAAACCAAACCACGACGAGGGGACCAAAAATCCAATTGTGGAATCTCCACAGTCTTATTCTCTTCTGTCCATTAGTTGTGTTTATAATTCCTAGTACTGTATGTACTTCATGGACTTTACATTGCCACTTATTTGCTATATGTCCCAATCTCTTAATGGCAGAGAAAAGTCACTGGTTTGGTTTTTTGTTCTTGGAAGATGGAATGACACCCCAGATGTACAAGGGAGCAGCACAGTTGCCTACTGTATGGGGAACGGTGCAATAATAATACCAGACCAAGTCCGCGTTTCACATACTCACAACCCTAAACCTACTTTTGCCCATCCCTGTGCTGACTGTAATGCGGATTAGGTTCTATCCGTACCAGAACCTAATTTTTTACCAAATTATTGGCTATTGGCCTAGTCTGTTGGCAGAAATTTCACCCATTTATTTCAGTTTTTTATTCATCTGTGACATTTTGACAGATGAAAAGTAAAAGTGAAAAGCAAATCACAAGCAACTTGAAAACGTGACTTGCTGGGACATTTTTGGCAGTGACTCCTGAATATGAACTAATTCCTTGCTTAATGCAAATGCGAGGGAAGCTGATGAATCATCATGGATCAGTTTACTTCCCCGTGGGCTTCGGTCGTGCCACTCAGCATTCAGAGTTGTTTTATTTTTGTTGTCAGTATATTAAACTCACTGTTGGGTCTGTTGGGGGATTTCTTGTATTTTATTTTTTTAGGTTTCTAACTTGAGGTTAGTAAAGCATGGTAAAAAGATCAGCTGACTCAATTTGTTTCATGGGGTTAATAACTTGAATATGTGACTGTAAAATGTGCGTTTCTTTGAAGATGTCATTTGACACTAGTGTCCTCTTTTTCAATGGCAAAACTGGATGAACCCACAATTCTAACCTCTCACGTGCATCCACAGGGTGAGATCAGAGCTACTGCTTTCAATGAGCAAGCGGACAAGTTCTTTCCCCTCATCGATGTGAACAAGGTATGGTAGTGTTGAGTCTGGGCCTGGAACAGCAGTTAAGGGTGAGGGACTCTCGTCCGTCGCAGAGCTGCATGGTGGTAAAAGGTTTTTATGTCCAGTTTGATGGACTATCCCATGTTCCACGGCTTGGACTGTTTTGCAGGTCTATTATTTCTCTAAAGGAACTCTGAAGATTGCTAACAAACAATTCACTGCTGTTAAAAATGACTATGAGATGACCTTCAATAATGAGACTTCTGTCATGCCCTGTGAAGATGGTCATAACTTACCTACAGTCCAGTTTGATTTCACAAAGATTGATGACCTAGAGAGCAAACCTAAGGACTCACTTGTAGGTAAGTCTGTGTCTGAGAGCAGAGAGAGAGCTGGTGATCGGTTTTGTTTGCCACGCATGGCGGGTGGGGGGTGAGACTTACCTGCTTGCCGTTTGGCCTTCGGTCATACTGTGATGGGAGCCTTGACCACCTCCAGCTAAAGCATTGTGCCTATGTTACAGACATAATCGGGATCTGCAAGAGCTATGAAGATGCCACTAAAATCACGGTGAAGGCTAACAACAGAGAAGTGTCTAAGAGAAATATTTATTTGATGGACATGTCAGGGAAAGTGGTGTCTGCTACTTTGTGGGGAGAAGATGTGAGTACTCGTGTTCGCAGTCAGAGCATGTGCAGAGAGCTGGCGGCGTGTCCTGGAGACCCTTCCTAACGAAGGATCGGCCTGTCTAGGGAATAGTTGAAGTCCTTCATTTGATTTACTTCTGTGATCGGTGTGATTTAAGTTTCACATAGTGAAATGCTCTTTCTTCTACATCAGTTTTGATGTCTCTCTGAGCAGATTCTTGGGTGTGAGGTTATCCTGTATAGATTCCCTATACCATTTATTGCCTTCACTCTGCTATTGACTGTTTTCCTTGTTTCCTCTAAAAATGTTCTGTGTGTTCTTCCTGCCAGTGACACACATTTGTATTTGTTTGGGATTTTTGTTGTGATGCAGGCTGACAAATTTGATGGTTCTAGACAACCCGTGATGGCTATCAAAGGAGCCAGAGTGTCTGATTTTGGTGGACGGAGCCTCTCTGTGCTGTCCTCAAGCACAGTCATTGTGAATCCCGACATCCCAGAGGCCTATAAGCTCCGTGGATGGTAGGTGTTATGGGGCTGAATGAGGGGGCTGTTAGAGCCTGGGCTTTGAGAAATGCTGTTTTTTTGGGGTTCTTACAATCAGTATGCGAACTGTCTGCCAGGCACAGGGCTTTGTTACTGAGTGGAGCTGTTCCCATATTTCTTGGGGGCATTATGCCTTCTGAGAGAATGGCTTGAAAGCCCTTAAACTGACAAACCTGTAAACCCTTGACAAACTTGGAGAGTTGGAGGAGGAGGCCATTAGGAGGGAAGAGCAGGATGAGGCCAGCTTTAGCAGCTGTGCGCTGAAGGCATCTGTCTTTCCCAGGTTTAAAGCTGTGGCCTACTGTTCTGTGGGGGGAGAAAGTGTGCTCTGTTCTGTCCAGTCTTTGGTGCCGACCGCATCTTCTAGCGTGTATTCACTGGACTCCGATAAAGTGCCGTGAGAACAATGGGCTTTTGTTGGCATTTTATTGTTATTCCCAAAGCACTCAGGCGATGAGGGGAGCCTATTAAAATCTCCTTGCTATATCTAGCTTTCTGGGGTGTTAAAACTGCCTCAGAAGAGCACTTCAGACTGAAACATGGTATGCAGGAATTGATGTGGTCAGGAAGAACACTTTAGCTTGAGCTTAAATAATTTGTGTGACTAGTCACAGGGGAAAGTACATCAGTTTTGGTTATGTTTTGGGTTTAAGGGACTAACGAATTAGCTCACATTACATCCACCCTGCTTTTCAGTCTAATATGAAACAGTAGCATTAGTATTTGAATAGTTTCACGAAACATCCACTGGAGTGTTCATGTCACTTAAGCCAGCCTCATGAGTATGGCCCACATGTATCCATGTTTAACCGTTCTGGTAGCTGGCATTGTATTAGAAGACAATGGGCCTGTTAGTCATCTGACCAGAAATAACCACAGCTTTGGGTCCTTATTGCTTTCTTTTCTTTCAGGCTCTGGAACGCGACCCCAGGTTAATTGCATGCCCACATTAAGGTCTTTATATTTTACCTGTCAATAGCTGTCATCCTGGTCAACATGAAAAGACATGGCTGTCCCCAAAACAAAATAACTGGGCATTGATCAAAGGGGTTCAGTGCACACAACCCACTAGGCAAGGATTGCAGATGTTTAGATCTTGGTTATAACATTGTGGGATTTTTATTGTGAGAAGGGCTGCCTCTCTCCTTGCTCTGTTGACTCCTGATGAGCTGCCTTTGGTGGCAAATGTCTCCTTGGAGTTTTTGAAATCGTAAACTTGTGTAGCTAGTCGTGGCAAAACAGATTTATGGACCTTGCTGTGCCTCTGTGACGGATTTAGCCGCTTATCTGAAAGAATGAGAAGGCAGTTGTCTGCAGCTCAAGGCGACATCCATTCCTTCAGATGGGCTCTTTTTAAGGCTCCTGTTCTGGATGTTACCCTGGTTTTGGATGACATCGGCATGTTTTTAATCTCAGAGTCGCTCTTCCCTGCTACAGATGTGTTTCTGAGCCACTTTCTCCCTGGTCCCCTTTCCTCATATTGGCTAATACATAATCAAGAAGTATAATCAATTTTAATAAATACAAATCAATTTTAACTTTAATATTACTTAACTAAAAATCTCACTAATAAAGCTACAAGAAAACAGGTAATACCTTTTAATAAATTACTTGGGGTTATGTAATCTTTTAGACTCTATCAGGCTTAAAAACTCAGCATAGGAACTTTTTTTTTATTTTTTTGGCTATGATTATAGTATGTTGATGGTCACTTTCCATACTGATACATTCCAGTCATGATAAAGATGCAGCTGCTAAAGAAAAAATAGTGCAGCTGCTGATAGCGGGTAAGAATCAGTAGCCCAAAGAACTATACTGGAGCTCTACATTATTGCTTTTTTGTTGCTGTCTGTCCAGGTTACTGTTTCTTGAGTCTTGGGCCCTTGGGCCAGTGTTGCTGTGCAAGGCTAATTTAAGAAAAGGTTCTGTGGTACTTTGGCACTGTCTTTCCTGACCACTGGGGGGCATCAAAGCGACTGAGATAAAAAGAGATCACTCAAGTTTTTTCAATAGGCAAAAGATACAACGAAGAAGGTACTAATTGCAGTCTACCTGACTGTGAACTGTGAAAGTTGGGTGGGGGAGTGGATAGCATGCATTTGGCATAAAGAAATGAGTGGCGCCTTGACTGGTGTAGCTTAGTGGATTGAGCACTGGCCTGCAAACCAAAGGGTTGCAGGTTCGATTACCAGTCAGGGTACATGCCTGGGTTGCAGGACAGGTCCCCAATAGGGGGCGCGCGAGAGGCAACCACACACTGATGTTTTTCTCTTTCTCCTTTCCCCTCTGTCTAAAAATAAATAAATAAATATTTTTTTTAAAAGAATTGTTTAAAAAATGAGTGGCATATTTAATAAGTATATAAAGTGCGTGTCACTGTTTATTTCTCAGGTTTGACTCAGAAGGACAAGCATTAGATGGTGTTTCCATCTCAGATCTAAAGAGTGGAGGAACAGGAATTGCCACCAACTGGAAGACTTTGTATGAGGTTAAATCGGAGAACCTGGGCCAAGGCGACAAGGTATCTTACTTTCCTAACTTTCTTCACAAAAGCACATAAAGTGTGCAGAAGGATGCGTTTTCAAGTCTGATTTCTGCTACCAGCTGTCAGACGTTAATTCGGAGCTGTGATTCTTAACTGGGGCTCTGACCAGAGCGTGGCGTGATGGTTGGGCGTGGTGGCAGTGCTTCCTGATAGGAGTGAGTACACTGTGTGCCTCTGATAGACGGATGTTAACTCTGACTCAGAGCGTTGTTTAATTCTTAGAGGGGTCTTAACAGAGTGGCCATGACCGGGCTATGTATTATAATAAAAACTGCCTCTGGGTCCATATTTTTCTGTGATTGTTCCTGCAGATTGAAATGCCCACATACCGAGAGGGGAGGTTTTGAGGTTACATGCTCACGTGGAGCATTCGTCAGGCCCAGTGTCACACAGCAGGCAGTTTGCCTGGACTTTCACTGGCTGGAGAATATTAACCCTCCTGGGCTGAGAGCTGCCAGTATCTGACAAGAATTGGCTCTGGCATTTGACTTTGGTTGCAGCTTCCCTTCGGTGTTTGTATGGAATGACCCTTCTCTCATTTGTGTCCACAATTTAATACTTAAATTATTTATTCACTCCTTATGGTTACCCAAAACAGCAGTTCCTGCTTTATTATTTTCATGCTATACAGTATGGTTTTTACTCCTCGCTGTCTCGTTTAGCTGTATTCCCACTCGTCAGCAGCTGCAGCTTACAAGGCTGTTACGCAGCCCCTTGAAGGCGGGGCATTAGACAGGTCTGTTCGTCCTGTCGGAGGAACAGCCACTCTTTGGGTTCTCTTGTCACCCAATTTCTCTCTAAGATATAAAGGTCTGTAATAAGAAATCAGGCCTAGGGAGCCCCTGTCTGCACCCAAATTTTCAAGTCATGGTTTGTCTCTGGACCTTACATGGAAATACAGAGAAACTCTAGGCAGTCTCCTAGGAGACTCTCTGTTGAGCTCTCTAGCTTGAAGACTCATCCAGGCTCTTTAAACATCCACGTGATTGTTTTGCCTCTTTTGGTCTGAAACATCGGAAAGCCCTCGAAGTTGCTGGGCTGGTTCTGAATTCAGAGTATACCCAGAGGGAACTGTTCACCCCCAAAAAGGATCCATTTCACATCCTTTCTACGTGAGTTAAAAAGCAAAACAAAGAGCAACAACATAAAGCCGCAGCACATGACTTACTCCTGGCTGCATTTACTCATCAGTGATTTCTCCACTTTGAATGTCCTTGTTCGGTTATTTTTGCATTCTTATGAATTTGATGACTTAGGTCAGGGCTTGGCAAACCAGCCCACCGGCCAAATCCAGCCTGCTGCCTGTGGTAAATAACGTTTTGTTGGAACATAGCCATGTGTTTTCATTTGTGGCGCATTGTCTATGGACGCGTGGCCCGCAGTAGCAGAGTTGGGTAACTGCAACTACACTGTCCCCTAGACAAGGATAAAAGTGAACCTCAGCCCTAGAATCTGTACCGTTGTTTGTTTTATATATTCTATTGATTATGCTATTACGGTTGTCCCATTCCCCCCCTTCACTCCTCTCCATCCTGCACACCCCCTCCCACCCACATTTCCCACCCTTAGTTCATGTCCATGGGTCGTACATTTAAGTTCTTTGGCTTCTTCATTTCCTATACTATTCTTACTGCCCCATCTATTTTCTACCTGCCATCTATGCTACTTATTCTCTACTGTTTTCCCCTCTTTCCCCCTCCTACTCCCCTGTTGCAAACCCTCCATGTGATCTCCATTTCTGTGTTTCTGTTCCTGTTCTAGCTGTTTGCTTAGTTTGCTTTTGTTTTTCTTTTAGGTGTGGTTGTTAATAACTGAGTTTGCTGTCATTTTACTGTTCATATTTTTTATCTTTTTCTTAGATAAACCCCTTTAACATTTCATATAATAAGGGCTTGGTGATGATGAACTCCTTGAATTTGACCTTATCTGAGAAGCACTTTATCTGCCCTTCCATTCTAAATGACAGCTTTGCTGCATACAGCAATCTTGGATGTAGGTCCTTACTTTTCATGACTTGGAATACTTTTTTCCAGCCCCTTTTTGCCTGCAAGGTCTCTTTTGAGAAGTCAGCTGACAGTCTGATGGGAACTCCTTTGTAGGTAACTGCCTCCTTTTCTCTTGCTACCTGTAGGATTCTCTCCTTATCTTTAATCTTAGGTAATGTAATTATAATGTGCCTTGGTGTGTTCCTCCTTGGGTCCAACTTCTTTGGGACTCTCTGAGCTTCCTGGGCTTCTTGGTAGTCTATTTCCTTTGCCAGTTTGGGGAAGTTCTTTATTATTTGTTCAAATAACTTTTCCATGTGTTGCTCTTCCTCTTCCCCTTCTGGTACCCCTACAATTCGGATGCAGGGATGTTTAAAGATGTCCTGGAGGTTCCTAAGCCTCTCATTTTTTTTTGAATTCTTATTTCTTCATTTTTTTCTGGTTGGATGTTTCTTTCTTCCTTCTGTTGATTTGAGTCCCAGTTTCCTTCCCATCACTATTGGTTCCTTGTGCATTTTCCTTCATTTCACTTAGCATTGCCTTCATTTTTTCATCTAATTTGTGACCAAATTCAACCAATTCTGTGAGCATCCTGATTACCAGTGTTGTGAACTGTGCATCTGGTAGGTTGGCTATCTCTTCGTAGCTTAGTTGTATTTTTTCTGGAGCTTTGGTCTGTTCTTTCGTCTGGGCCATTTTTTTTGTCTTGATGCACCTATTACGTAGTGAGGGGTGGACCGTTAGGTATTCACCAGGGTGGGGCAACCCAGTCACTGGGTTGTGACACTCTTTGTGGGGCAGGGGTAGAGAGGGAACAATGGCGCTTGCTCTGCTCTCTGCAGGCTTTCAGTCACTTCCCCCACTACCCACAAGCAAATTGGGCCCTTCTGGTGCTGATTCCCGTGTGGGTGGGTTTGTGTACATTCTAGGACCCTGTGGGTCTCTCCAGTGAACTCTCTACGAGGTTGGGAGTTTCTCCTGCGGCTGCCTCAACCCCCACAGGTGTTTTTAATCAGTGGTTGGGTTTTTGTTGTTTGTTTGTTTCTTTTATTATTTTTAGACAGAGGGGAAGGGAAGGAGAAACAGAGGGAGCGAACCATCAATGTGTGGTTGCCTCATGTGCTCCCTACTGGGGACCTGGCCCAAAACACAGGCATGTGCCCTGACCGGGAATTGAACCAGTGACCCTTTGATTCGCAAGCTATGCTCAATCCACTGAGCTACACCAGCCAGGTTGATCAGTGGTTTGAAGCTTTATTTCCCCTCACTGGGGCTCTGGGTTGCATGGTCTGACTCGCTCCCCAATTGTTCCTCCCAGTTTATCTGCGTGAAAATGGGACCACCCACTCCACCAGTTGCCGCTGCTGCAGCCTTGCCCTCCCCACTTTGCACCGCCACTTTGCTGCGAGTCCTGTAGACGCACCTGTCTCTGCCCCTCCTACCAGTCTGGATGAATGTTTCTTGTCTAACTCCTTGGTTGTCAGACTTCCATACAGTTTGATTTTTCTTTCAGTTCTGGCTGTTTTTTGTTTTTAAATTATTGTTGTCCTTCTTTTGGTTGTGTGAGGAGGCACAGTGTGTCTACCTACGCCTCCATCTTGGCCGGAAGCCTGCTGCTGCTTTAATGCGGGAGGGCGGTTGAACACAGGTGCATTAGCTTTCACTGCGTCGCACTGCGTTTCCTGGAGCTTTCACCTGTGGAGGGTCGGGAACAGGAGGGACAAGTCTTTGTCTCTTGAAGCCTTTACCTTTCACATATTCTATTTCAGTTTTAATTAATTTCATTTAATGCAGAATTAACTCTTATTGTTAGGGAATTAATATGCTTTGGAACTTGCTGTATTACCTTTTCAGGGGGGTTGTGGTTAGCACAAGTGATTTCTAAAGCCAGAGAATGACTTACTCCCTAAAATCATCTTGTGATGAGAACATGTAAACACTCGCACGTGATGGCGTGCTCTGGGCTGCCTCTGCTCCCAGTCCTGAGTGCGGGCTGGCTCGCTCAGTGCCCCGTGCCACTCTTCTCTCCTGAAGGCAGACTATTTCAGCTGCGTGGCGACGGTGGTGTACCTTCGCAAGGAGAACTCCATGTATCAGGCCTGCCCGTCTCAGGACTGCAATAAGAAAGTGATTGATCAGCAGAATGGATTATACCGCTGTGAGAAATGTGACCGTGAATTTCCCAATTTCAAGTACCGCATGATCCTGTCAGTAAGTAGAATGGGTAGATGGGAACCACTGTGGTGTTTGAATTTCTCCCGAGTGCCAGGCACTATAGAAACAGCAAAACAAGCTCATGAGTAAGTGCTAAAGAGCTTATTATTGCTCCATAAATACAAAAGTAGGGGCCCTTCCGATTGAATAGCAGGCTGTCTGCTCCTGCTAAAAGCGTTTTTTCATACCAGAGTTACATTTAGATACCCAGCTGATTTCAGTCTGCTGTGCATGTGGTACAATTACAGCATTGGTGGCACTCGCCTGCTAACTGTTATGAAGATAAATTAATTTCAAATGGCATTTCTGGAGAGCAGTAATTATACGTGCAGCTGATGCCTATATTTAGTTATTTTTCTTGTGGGTCATCTGTTCCTCTAGCCCTAGCAGAGCTGACTTCAGAGGAATGTGACTGCATGCTGATGTGGGGCTGTGGCTTTTTTGCACTGTAAGAATTGTTTCTTTAAAGGTTTTCAAAACCTTTAAAATAGGGGGGTGAATGTTTTTAAAGTTACAGTAAATGATAAAGGTGCAAAAAAAACAGTCACTCTAATTTTTTAGATGATTTGGCAGTAATATTGGAAGCCTTAAAAATATTTATATTTTCTGACACAGTAAACACCTGGAAGGAATTTCTTCTAAAGATAATAATCAACCCTCATTGGTGTGGCTCAGTGGACTGAGTGCAGGCCTGTGAACCAAAAGGTCGCCAGTTTGATTCCCAGCCAGGGCACATGCCTGGGTTACAGGACAGGTCCCCAGTAGGGAGCGTGTGAGAGGCACTTGATGTATCTTTACAGGTTGATATTTGTCTCCCTGTCTTTCTTCCTCCCTTCCCCTTGCTCTTTCAAAATAAATAAATAAAATCTTTTAAAAAAATAATCAGAGATGTTACATCTCTGTAAAGTTGTCTATTACCGTTATTTATTTTGAAAACTTGGATACAGCTTTTTTTTTTTTAGATTTTATTTATTTATTTTTAGACAGAAGGGAAGGAAGGGAGAACGAGAGGGAGAGAAACATCAATGTGTGATTGCCTCTTGCACACCCTCTACTGGGCACCTGGCCTGCAACCCAGGCCTGTGCCCTGGCTGGGAATCAAACCAGCGACCCTTTGGTTTCCAGGGTGGTGTTCAACCCACTGAGCCACACCAGCCAGGGCTGGATACAGCTTAAATGTCCTTAATATTCTACTGGTTAATTCCTTCATTGAATATTTATACAGTGGAATATCATGAAGAAATTAGAATTTGCTGTTTGGTAGTTCCCACAGTTAAAATATTAGAAAACCAGTGTTAACAATTTACTGTTCAATAGTTTCCACAGTTAAAGTATTTGAAACGAATGTTAATGAAGACTGTAAACCCCGGCCGGTGTGGCTCGGTTGGTAGGAGCATTGTCCTGTAAACTGCAGGTTCAATTCCTGGTGAGGGCACATGCCTTGGTTTTGATACTGATCCCCAGTCAGGATGCATAGAAGGGGGGGCAACCTGATTGATGTTTTTTCTCACATCAATCTTTCTCTCCCTATCTCCTTTCCTTCCCCTCTCTCTAAAATCAATTTTTTTCAGAGCTTTTATTTACTTATTTTTAGAGGTAGAGAAACATCAATGTGTGGTTGCCTCTCATGCACCCCCACTGGGGACTGGACCCACAGCCCAGGCATGTGCCCTGACTGGGAATCTTAACTGGTGACCCTTTGGTTCTCAGTCCTGCACTCAGTCCACTGAGCCACACCAGCCAGGGCTCTAAAATCAAAAAATTTTTTAATGAAGACTATTAAAGGGCATAAATAAATGTTTGGTCTTTATTAATGAATATAGCAGAATTTAAATGGTATGTTTTATATAGTCTTGGGGTGTGTATATGGGACAAAAGACCAACTAGGTGGATTGTTGGTAATGGTCATTTCTGGTTGATTTTTTTTTGTGGGGGGGGGTTGTATTTTTGTATTTTCCTACAGTAAATACTTTTATAATGGGAAATTTTTTAAAAAAATGTTTTTAGATAAAAAAGTAAGTCAGTCATTCCACCCACCCTTTCTATATTCTAATTGTCCCTTAAAATGTTAATTTAGCGGGAAGGTTATATAAATAAGCTTTTTATTTTCTGCAAACTATATAGTTCATTGAACTAAAATGAAGAAAAATGTTTCAAAGAGTTTATTTCATCAGCCTTTCTGTTAAACTTCTAAGTGGAGTCTGTGGCACATGGGTTCACATGGCACTCACCATGTATTACTGTTGATGTCCTCACCCTGGAAAGTGGGTGCCCTTTGCCTCTAGGAGGGTAGCCTGGGGTGAAGTGTGGGTGTGAGCCCCAGTATGTGATGTACCCTTAAATTTGTGAGTGTCTTATCTTCTCTTGTTTCCCTGTTTTTTTATCATAGCTTTGTACATTAACTCCATGCATATGCAAAGTGAATATGTAAAATCATCAGAATGATACCTAAGAAACAAAAACAAAAGAAGTCTTTGCTCTCCTGTTTCTACTAAGCCTCAGTACTTTTCCCTTTTAGCTACTGGATTCTTTGTGATGCACTTTCTTCCTTGACTTCCCTGTTTAATTTTACACCACGATCCAACTGGAGACACTTGACTGCCCATTTCTATTGTTAAAAATTTGGTGGCTGACCAAAGGCCCTTAGCCCAGGCTTCTACATCCCAGGCCTGGGATGCTCAGCAGTGACTGAGAGCTGTCCCATGGAGCTCCTCCTAGTGACCGAGGGACATAGAATTTAACACGCAGCAAACCCACGCTGACTCATTGGAGGCTTGTTCCGACCTTTAGGCCACAGGCCGCCGCAGCTGGGGGTCCACTGTGCCTGGAATCCGTGTCTGCAGGACAGGCCAGTCGGGCTTTGTCTCCACTGCGATCTGAACTCACACATCGCAGCATGTTGTATTTCTGCTGTGGCCCAGACTGACGTTTTAAATTCTGCCTTTGGTGCTTTCCACATTCTTTGACAAGAATATAGTATGTATACATGGTGGTAATGTTTTTTTCCCAGGTGATTACATTAGTGAATGGAAAGAGTTGATTTCCCATCTCCTGAGTGTGTCTTCCTTCTATTATTTTTTTGCTGAAATAATACAGAGTTGTGTTTTTTTAGGTAAATATTGCCGATTATCAAGACAACCAGTGGGTCACTTGTTTCCAGGAGTCTGCAGAGGCCATCCTGGGACAGAGCACTGCTTACCTGGGAGAGTTAAAGGACAAGGTCGGCTGTCTTGTGTTATCACTGCCCCAGTCCGTGGCTATTGAATAGTTTGGGGGTTGCTGCTTTTGGGTGTTACGTATAGTTCTCGGTCTGAGGATTATTTGAGTCGTTCATCTGATTTTCATCTGTTTTTGTCCATCTGGGACTTGCCAACAATGAGGTAATGAGGGAATATAAACAAAAGCGCCTGGGCAGCGGCCCCGTCCCTCCTGCCGCTGCGGGCACTCCAGAGCGGGTGCTGGGGGGCGGGAGCTGCCTTCTGAAGGTGCCTGGCGAGCAAGCGTGCCTTTTCAACCTACACACCTTCCTGAAATGTTGAGTCACATCCTGGTTTAAAATGACAGATAAGGTACTTGTTCTAAGTCATCGGATGCAAGTTTTATGAAGTAACTTTTTTCATAAGTTAACTTTATCCATTTCATTTTTATAAATTTGAATTTTTACATTTTAGGTTTGTTTAATGCAGGTAACAGATTACTAATTATACTAACCTTAGGAAAGATATTTGCTCAAAACATGTAAAAAAAAAAAAAAAAAACAGTAAAAACTGTATTTTCTGGCCCATACAAATTGGCATCTATTCATTGATTTCCACCCCACTCACCCCCCATTTTCTCCCAAATCAGTTAGTATACTTGTAAAGGTATAAGAAAAGGGGATGTGACATTTGGATGTTTTTCTTACTCTTTTCTATCTTTAGTTCTGTCCCTCTGCCCCCACCTTTTTCTAAAATTTTGTCCGTGAGATCTCTGGAAATAATCCCAACAAGCCCTTTTACAGAAATAACTGGAATTGACTCTGAAGTATGATGGGATCTTTTATCTGTTTTGCCTGGTCCTCTATTTTCATATCAGATTTTAAGGCTTGAGGCGGCCTTTCAGGGTGTTTTATGAGCGAATTACCGTTGGCTGTTTTTACTGCCGGAGGCTGAGGACAGAGAGTCGCTCCCCTCAGGAACCGTGATCTTCCCGTAGTGCACGTTCCCTCCCGCCTTCCCTCCTCTTAGAAGAGTCATGGCAGCTGGCATAACTTTCTGAAGGTTTCACACATTGTTTCATTTACATATCTGAAAGCCCAGAGGACTTGTTTTTGTGTGTGAAGTAACCTTTACACAAAAGAGTTTTATGTAACAAAGCTATTGTTATGTTCCTGATAACAATAGCTTTGCCTGATAGGAACTTTTTACATACAGTTACTATAAATTTTATGTGTGTTTTATAATATGCTTTCTCTAATCCCTCTGTTGGCCAGACTTCTTTTTTTTTTTTTTTAAACAAAGAAGCTTAACCAAATAGTGTTTGAGAGGCAAGAGAAAGCGGGAAAGCACTGTGCTTTTTCGTCTTTCCCTAAGCTTGCCCCCTTTACCCGTCTTCACCTGCTCATCATATCACTAGTTGTAAATACAGAGGCAGAAATAGTATATATGACAACTCGAACCTCTTTGCGAAGGGTTTTTTTCCGTAGTTCTCAATTTATAAGGAAGATGCTGGGCCTCGGATCTATTTCATCATAAACTTTTGAAGTTTAGGAATGTGTTTCTTAGAAGTATTTCAGTTTTTTGTTCAAATGTTTTTATTTTAACAAAATATACATAACAAATGTATCACTTAACCATTTTTAAGTATAAGTTGTATATTCACACTGCTGTACAACCGTCACCACCATCCTGCTCCAGAACCTTTCATCCCCCCAAACTAAGACTCTGTCCCCATTAAACATGCACTCCCCTCCCCACCCCTCCGCCCCCACTTCCCCTCACCCCTGTCAACCACCGCTGTTTCCTGTCTCTATGAATTTGACTACTCTAGATAAAGTATCTTAATTTTTAATGAAATTTTGCTTAAACATTTTAATGTCACCTGTAGGTTAGTCATTCCTGAGTAATTTTAAACCACTGTGGTGATAATTTTCTCAGAAGCTTTTCTAAAAGTCTTTTTGAAAGTCTAATATTTTCAAATGGCTCAGTACTATTCAAGTCTAAAGTTTTGTATTTCTCTTTGCAGAATGAGCAGGCATTTGAGGAAGTTTTCCAGAATGCCAACTTTCGATCTTTCGTATTCAAGATCAGGGTCAAACTAGAGACCTACAATGTAAGTGAGGTCACTGAGCTGCGGAAGGGTTAGCAGCGGGTAACTGCTGTGCCCATCCACCACGTTACGGCGTCAGCTGTCGAGTAATTGCTTACTGTGTGCCAGACCCGGTGCTCAGCACCCTGCCTGTACAATTCATTGAAACTTCCCCACACAGAGGTACCATTTTCGGCCCTGTTTTCAGATAAGGAAATGGGCTCAGAGGTTACCTGTCTTGTCCAGTGTCAGGCATCTGGAGGAAGAAATGGTACATGGTCTTTTCAATTAAATCCTGGGGTTTTTGTTTATGTGCTGATGAAAAATGAAAATATGTATAATGGACTTGCATCTTTAAATTGCCCAGGATATCATATAGTTGAGTGGTCATAATTTATCGAGTACTTAACTACCTGCCAGATACTGTTTTGCACCCTTTACTTTCCATATATCATCTCAGTAGATCATGACAGTGACCCTGTATGTACGAACTATTGTTATCTCCGTGTTACCAGTGAAAAATGTCACATACAAGGGAATAAGTAATTTGCCCAAAGTCATATGCTAACAAGTGGCAGATGTCAGGTTCCGACTCCCACAATCCAAGTGCAGAGCATTGCTCTTAACCATTCTTAGAAATATGACTGTGTTGAGTAATTGCTAAGCCTGCTAAGTGTGTGAGCCCCAGAGCTAGACTCTGCCGCCTCCCCGGGCGCCACCCGCTCTGCCTGGAGAGGCACTGTTCCACCCTGGTGAGCGAGGGCAGAGGGAGGATCCTGAGGACGTCTCCGCTTGTTTCAGGCTTAACTCCTGTTTCATTATTAGACCTTCATCTTCATACCTGGTGATGGATGTGTTTGTTTTTGTAGGCTGTGAGTGAGACTAGGAGTCGCATGTCTGTGATACAATGTCTGAGTGAGGTGGGATCAGGGAGGAATTTGAAGGGTCATTCGGTCCCTCCATGGTTTGGGTGGGGAAGGTGAAGTGCAGAGAGCTTGCCTCTGGCAGCGCTGAGATGGGGCCCAGACCAGGGCTTCCTCACCTGGCACACCACACTCAGCTTTCAGAACTAGCTGTGTGGCTTTGGGTGAGTCCCTTGTCTTCTCTGGGTGCTCACCTCCCCCTCTGTAGAGAGAATATATTGAACCTGATAAGCCTGCTAAGGTCCGTCACAGTTGGATTCTAGGTTTCTCAGTGTTTGGGAGCATGAGGAAAGGATGACAAGGGCTGGTGTTGAAGGGAGCCTTCTGTCCACTGTCCCAGCCCCAGAAGGTCTGGACTCGGCCCTCACTCACAATGCTTTCTTTATTGGAATGACTGAACTCTGAATCCAGTGTGTGTGTGTTCTCGTTCCCCTGCTGGGATCATTGAAACCACTGAAGCAAAGGGGGTTTTCTCTGCTGCTCTATGCCACCGGCTTTCCTCCATTCACATGCTGCTTTTCTTTCCTCGAAGGATGAATCTCGAATTAAGGCCACAGTGATGGACGTGAAGCCCGTGGACTACAGGGAATATAGCAGAAGGATGATCATGAACATCAGGAGAAATGCAGCAATGTGAGAAGAGCAGTGCTGGTTGGGCAGAAGTGTGAAGACAAAGCTGAAATGAAATTGATTTCTCCTCACCCCCTGTGCCATAGTTTCACGTTAGCTACACAGTGCCTAGAGCCTCCTTGTGGTGGACAAGCATTTCCTCCCTGTGTGCACCTTGAAACCCTCGGTAGGCGGAGCAGACGAGGCGCCAGTGGCTGTGGTGTGAACTGTCAGGCCCAAGGGGTCAGTTGGCGGGTTGTGTAGTACCAATCGCTCTGTCTTCAGGCTTTTGTCAGTTTTATTAAGATACCGTTACCTTCAAGCAGGAATTATGTCCCAAGTAACTGACCCTGTATCTACAGTGAAATAAAGTTTGTAAGTAGAGTTTCTGCTTCTCCAGTGGTGACACTTTCACAACTTGGGTTCCTGCTCAGGAGGGGGAGCCGAGAAGTGGTCGTGTGGAACTTGGGTGTCTTAGCAAGCGTGTCTTCCTAGAATTCAAAGGCTCTCTTTCTAGAGGTGCCATGTAGTTGGTAATGCTCGGAATGGCAGTGGGGTAGAATTATTAATCAAAGACCTATCTTTTATATCTGAAGAATATCCTTCCTCCAGGGTTTAATAGACCAAGTCAGATGAGTGTGATATTAATCAAAATCGTCTCTTCTGAGGAAGGCTGATAAGCATTGACTTGCTGTCCCCTAGGGACACCCAGGCAACTACAAAGCACGGCTTTAGTTTTCACTTAAATCACTGTTGCATTTCAGCTGGCGGATACGCTTTCTACCTGTACATATTCCTCGATAAAGCTGTATTAAATAGGGGGGATTTCGAAGGGAGTAGCCCTTTGTTTCCTTTGCTTTGTTTTAATAAAGAGTATATTCTTTGCCTGTGAATCCTACTTTCTTTGAATGCCGAGGGTTCTTCTAACTGGAAAGCAATTAATTAGCCTTCATAACGAATGTTCACTTGGGGGAGATGTTAACTCATTACCAACTTGAACATTTGTCCAAGGCAGCGGAGATCATTCTTCCTAATGTTTGCAGTCCTGAAATGCATCTTTAAAAGAATGAAAACACTACAAACAAAAAGCCACTGTGCCCAAGAATGCTGATGATCTGGCACTTTGGGATTTTATTGATGTTTACACAGCAGTCTAACACCAACCAGCCTTTGAAATGTGTACAGAGTGAGCTGGTAAGAAAACAGTAATTATGCTACTGGGCTTTTCAGTCAGCAAGAGCATGCTTGCTCTGTGTGTTCCTAATCATATTAATTATCTATCCGGTTGCGGCAGCCCACCGCTTGGCATTTGCTGCACATCCCTCTCTAAGTACCCAGGCAGCGGTTGGACCTGGGTTTTGATTTGTGCAACTGTGGCATGTGGAGGCCCTTTGTGGAGCTGTAGTGATGATATCCTGTCTGTTTCATCCTCAGCTGTCTACTTTGGGGAGGCACCAGTGGCTCCAGGCAGGGTGGCTCCCACTGCTCAGAACAGAAAGGGTCTTTTCTCAGGTCCGCTAATTGTTTAGACACATTCTGGTCTCCAAAGATGGTTGCTGAGCTGCACTTGAGTCTCTGGCTGAGGCCTCAGTGATTATTGTGGAAGTTCTTTTCTGTCTGACCTTGCTTTCTAGCACTGGCTAGAAAATTAAGTCTTCAACACTATTCTGCATTGACACATGGTGGGTTGGAAATGATAATCTAGCTTTCAGTCCAGTAACCAGTCTTTATATCTATCGCTCCCAGCATTCCATCCCCCCACGTGCCCCCGAACTTTCTACTGGCAGTGTTACCATGATGCATCTCAGGCGTGCCAGTCACCACACAGTGACCATGTGATGAATCCCTCCCATCTACCCGGATGTGATTAGAAATCCACTGGCCTGCTTGGGAGGGCAGCTCCCTCTAGGGAGGGCGCTTAGCAGATTTTCCTACTAAAAATCAGATCACCAGTAAAGGAACACCAGAAATAGGCTCCACTGTTAGCTTTTAAGAGATTTAGGTTCCTGAGGATTGCCTAAAAGATTCTGGCCCACTGTTCTTAGAATTCTCTTGGATACAGTTTGCTCAAAAGGCTGTTCATGTTACTCTATTCCTCATCTTTCACTTAGAGATCGATGCTTATTTTGCATACGCCATGACATCAACATTAAGCAATTAGGGAAAAAATCTAATCATTTCGCCTTTATTTTAAATGGTTCTTGGATTCCCTCCAGTCTCATTGTGAAGGAGGCAACAAAAAATAAAAGGGTAATAATCAGATTTCTGTCCATATTTTTAGTGCTTTATGCTTTCCATTAAAGCCTTGCTAATCTCTAGTGTGCTGTTCCGGCTTTTTTGAACTTCAGGGTCAAAATTTCCCCCTCCCCTACTTTTTTTTTTTTTTTTTTTGCCTGAGTGGAGTGAGTGTCTTCAAAAAGGATAAATAATATTGATCATGGTATTTAATACACTAATGAAACCCATGGCTATTGACTACATAATTAATATACTGTCTAAAAGTGAAGTTTGGAAGCCCAGTATATAAAGGTTTGTATTGACTTGTGTTTCTTTGGCAATATGCCTACCAAGGTTTTATTTATAGAAAATGAAGCAGGTTATTTGGTCTCCTTTCCTTCTTTTCACTTGTTAGGAGGCCACTACTCCCCCAGTAGATTGATTGTTTCCTCGTCTCAGGGAGAGGATTTCTTCCCTGCCCCCTTTGTGTGTGGCTGTTCGCGCTTAGATTTATAGTCCACTCTGTTGGTAGAGTTCTGGCTTTTATAAACACTCTTACTGAGTGAGCATATTTTATTATTAAGTTGATGTTAAGTATTGTTAATGTCTGTTAAAGGAAAGAAATGGGGACTGTTTCGATCATTATTATGCAAGTAATTCATGTTCATTGTAGAAAACCTGCAGATAAGAAAAAATAAAATTACCCATAATCCCACCAGTCAGCAAGAATCACTTGTGTAGCTGACTACTTTTTTCTATGCATGTAAGTATAGTTTTGATTTTAAAAAAGGGAGGGGCGTTATACTATGCATAATTTTCTCCTAGCATGGACATTCTATTTCAATAAAAATAGATCTTCACAATTTTAATTGGTATTTGGCTATAGGAATGTGTAAATTTATTGAGCCAATTCACTTGCTGAGTGCTTCTACTCTCTAATTGATACCCTATGCTCAGCATTTGATGATTTCAAGTTTTTATCCTTTGTGGGACTGAGAATGTATATGCCTGCTTCTCCTGTTCTCTTGGGTCTCTGATTGCTTTTCCTTTGCCTTAGTCTAGTGACAACTCCTGTAACTCTGTATACCATCAAGGGCTGGCAGGCAATCTGAGCAGGCCCTAGAATCCTCTGGAGCAACAGCAGGTAGACTAATGTGGGGAGGAGGGGGAAAGGCTTTGGAGCCGTCCATGGTTCATCCCACCTACCACACAATGCGGCTGCACCTAGGAAGAAGCCCAAACCCTCTTGTTTTCTGCTACTGTGGCAGAAGTGGCCTCTTGAGAACACATTTGACTTGCTTTAGAAGTCAACCTATTTCTTTAGATCAATTAGTTAACAATTGTTAAATCTTGTAATTGCATTTGTGTTGGTGGTTTTGTTGAGTCGTTGAGAAAAGCATGTCATGTTTGTCTTCATTGACCACCTGTTCTGCCCTCTTTCTAGTGATTTTTAATCAAGATACCCTTGTCCCCAAGAACTGGGGTCTATTTGGAGCTAAGTAGTAATATCACAAGTCGAATTAAAATTCAGTAAGTGGGGAGGTCACTGGAGACCAAAGTCATCAGGAGAGACTTTACAAAGAATCGGGTGACTTGGGACACACAGATGGTAGCCTTCACTCAGGTCGAGTGCTGTCTGACCCGTGTGGGAACTGTGTGCAGCCCTGGTGATGGCCATTCTGCATGGAGCCCAGACAGGTGAAGCTGTGTGGAGGCCATGGGAGTTAGGTGGACTACACAAAGGAAATCGGGTTCCTCGTTGGGCTCCTTACTTGTATTCTCTCTTGCCAGACCCCTGACTCTTGCATTGTGACTTGCCAGTGAACTTGACCTTGAGACTTTACTCCAGCCCCCTGGCCATTTTCACAACCTCCCGGCTTTTCCAGGCTCTTCGTGGCTGTTGCTTTGCAGCCCCTGCTTCTCAGCTATTGATAAATCTCAAAATAACAGGATTTTCAAGAAAACAATCTTTTTTTTTTTTTAGCCTTGAATATAGACCACTTGCAAAATTAATCCCACCTGCCTCATGGGAAGTATTTATATCCGATTCAAAAGTAATCGTGTACACTTTTAATAATTGTGAGTCATTCTTATAAAATCATCCCTGCTCCCTAGTGCATTACCCACTTGGTAATTGGAAGTTTGTGCTGTCATTAAAAATGACAGCTTCCTCAGATAACTTTCTCGGTGCTTGTAAGATGCAGATAACTCAGCCTATATTTAACTTGCGTGCAGTGCAGCTTCCTCGCAACGGTTAGGTAACCGAGGGGCTGGCACCTGGTGAAGCAGGGGCTCGCCACAGGGAGTGGCAGCTTTGTGCTCCTGAATGCCATCCACTGAAACGGAGTTAGAACAACCTGGACTTTCAAAAAATAAGCCCCAACTGGACTCTCATCTCTTGTCTCACAGGTGACACTGCTGTTCATGTTGAAGTTTATTTATATCTTCAGTCAGCCATGGTACAGAGGTCATTCCTACTGGCCTAAAATTTCAGAGGTTTTTATGTGTGCTTAGGAAAGCTGATCTCCCCAGCACTTCGGCTTGGAATGCAAAGCTCGTCTTCTGTAGAAGCTTGCCTGGCTCCATAGCACCACTACTCCCACCTCCACTACCACTTCCTTCTCCACTATTTATTTTAAATTCCAATAGCTTAGAAGGTGCATCTCAGTAAATGAGCTCTCCTCCTCTAATGGGTTCTCTCCAGGCTGCAAACCTTCCATAAAGGAGCCACTAATTAAGCAGAAAATGGTTTGTCTTGCTTAGCCACGTTCCATGAATCTAGCAGTCAATTTAGAAGATGGCAACATCCTTCTTTATAGCTATGATGTTAATAATACTCTTTTGTCTTTCAGCCAGCAGGTAGGGTGTGTGTGTGTGTGTGTTCCTGTTTCTGTCTTCCTCTCCATCTTTGAAAGGAAAATTCATTTCCGTGGACTTTCATTTTCATGAAGGCCCTTGGTAAAGTTGCTCTTTAAGGATCAAACCCACGCCAAGCCCCCGTGGTTGGAGAGCGGTGCTGTGAGAAAGTGGGTCGCTTTGCAGTAGAAACACGCACAGGTGTTCTGGGAAGACGCCTGTCAGTCAGCAGGGACTGGCGCTGGGGGAGGCCTGCACGGCTCTGCTCCCTTCTCATCTGAGGGAGAATTGAAGGTGTTAGCAGGCTTCCCCGGGCGGCATCACTCACGGGTGAATGTGCATGGCACAGCCGTGTGCTGCACATGCCTCCTAATCGAACCTTTAGCTCCTGGAGCCAAGTCTCATTTTGTGTGTGTTATTAAAGTGCGGGCGGCTAGGAAAAGCAGAGCCCTCTTAATTAGAGAGCGACATTCTTGCATAGTGCTAGTGTTCCGTTTGTGGCATAATTGTCACAGCAAATTACCAGTTAGGTTAAATATTGAGCTGGTAGTTCTCGGAGCTTCAATTATTTGCTCCGCCCCGCCCTCCCCACCCCCTCCTACCCTCGCCATCACCTGCTATCCTGCACTTCCAACTTGATCTTCTGCCAAGTGGTAGCTTTTAAGCGAGGCTTAGAGAAGATACACTTTCAGCGGGAGCAATAAATCTGGCTTTGGGCGAGTTATAAGATGCCAGGAACATCTGAACGTGGGTGCAATTTTTGCTCCATGTGGGGGGTATGCTGGGTCATTTACGGATTTTCTAACTCCAGCTGTAAAACTACTAGGTCAGTCAGCATAACTAAACTGGGTGATGCTAATGTGAAAACCCTAGTGGGGGTGCCAAGAAAAATGGAAGGAAATATAAGACTTAGTTCCATCCCTACATATTATTTTATTTTATTATTTTAGATTTTATTTATTTTTTAGAGAGAGGGGTAGGGAAGGAGAAAGAGAGGGAGAGAAACATCAATGTGTGGTTGCCTCTTGTGCACCCCCCCACTGGGGGCCTGGCCCACAATCCAGACATGTGCCCTGACTAGCAATCGAACCAGCAACACTTTAGTTCACGGCATACACTCAATCCCCTGAGCCACATCAGCCAGGGCCATCCCTAAATTTTAATCTGAGAGGGGAAGGCCCATAAAATGCAAAAACACTTGAGAAACAAACACAGTGGTGTGGAGCAAGGTTGAGTGTGCAATGGAGCGGAGGGGGCAGAATCTGGTGGTGGCAGTCACGGACTAGGGCGTTGTGGTTGTAAAGGTAAGAAGAATGGGCTGGCAGGGAGGAACGTCGCTGTCAAGCTGAAGGAGTGGCACACACTGTAGGCACCAGAGTAGGGAAAGTAAACCAGGATGCAGGTGATAGCAAGGGAATTGGTTCAAGGAGTAGATTTTTGTAGAGAAATAATAAATGAAGTTGCTGAACATCAGGAGAGCAGCCCGGACCTTGATTTTCTTGGGGCTTAATACTTAAGCCTTAGGAATGCAGTCTCAGCGTGTGATTTTTTGGTCTTTAATTGACCTTTCAGTGGCCTGCTCCTAGAGTGGGCGTTCTGGCAAGCCAGGTACCCAGGGCAGCCTGCTCTGCTTAGCCAACTAAATAGCTGAGGAAATCCTGCAGGGGATGTTATTGGAGTGTTGTACACTCAATTCCTCACAAGCTTCATGCTGGGCTGCTCATTTTCTTTGGACAAAGACAGACTGGCTCCCTCTCTTGTTGATGGAATGAAATTCTCTCTTGCATTATGGCTCATGTGATAACTTTGGTCGCGGTGGTGTGGGGATAATGAAGAGTCTCTTAATGGCTCTGGTTAAACCCGGTAACATCACTCTATCAACCTTCAGCCGACTGTGGGAATCTAACCTAGTTTTGTATTCCTAAACGTCTAAAACCTGCCCCTGGCATCTTCAAAGAGCTAATAAGGAGCCAGCCGCTACTCCTCTGTTTCCCAGAGTGTATTTATAAGCCAGCACTAATTTCTTGACTCTGGAATTGTGTCTCTTGCAATCCCAGCTCCCCAGCCTGAGGTCAATGTCCTTGGATAAACTCAGGAAGTTGAAGTTATTTCAGCCACAGCATCACCCTTTGCTGCTTAGCTACTGGCATGCTGGTTTAGTACCCCCAAAGGAAGAGAACTCATTTCATTCTGGAAAATGGGGAAATGAATTTGCTTCAGGACCCACCTATGTCTAATTAGTCGAATCTATAATCAGAGTTTGCTCTGAGTATGAGGTGTGTGTGTTCGTGTATTTGCACGTGTGTGTGCCATGTACATATGTGTGCCACTGGCTTGGATAATATGCTCAGCAATGGCTGTTATTCATTCAAGTTGGTCCACTTGTGTCCTGTTCTTAAAAGGGCTGTGGATTAGGCCTTCCTACCACCCCTTTGCCTTCTTGAAAATTTCCCGTATTCACCCCCAAATGGAGAAGTAGCCAAGTGGGATATGAATGTCAAGGCAAGTTTTGGATGCGCCTGAATGAATTAGGAAATGAGGCCACAGGCTGAGACAGAAGAAGGGGAGAGGGGGAGGGACTGGAAGAAGTATAGGTGGGGAGAGAGGTCATTTTAACCTAAATTAGCTAATGGGAATAACAATTATGAACAGCAATGAGAGTAATCGTTCGGTAACCAGAACTACACGACCATGACAAATGGCTCTCCTGGGAAAGAGGGTGCAGCCTCCTGTCGTGGAAGTGGGGGGAGGGGTGTCTCACCACCCAGGGGCAGGAGGCAGGGCCTGCAGCTGCCTGCTTTAGCCTAGAAGTTGAAATCGCTGGAGCAGTTTATAGAAACTAGAGTGAGCTGTGGTGCACAATCTACTGTAGGCAGGATCCAGAGATGATGGCATAAATGTTTCAAATGTGCTCGGGGTAATTAGTTTTGAATTACCATGTGCATATTTTAAACATTTAAATGATCATCCCAGGTTTTCGAAAACAGTTTCACATGGCTTCATGTCACTTCCTCTCCTGGGGTGGCCTCCCCACGGGAAAGCAGCCCGCATGATCGCCCTGGATGGAGCCAGGTGGAGCACAGCCGATCTACGGCTTCCGAGAAGGCAGCGGGAGCTGAACTAAACCCTCGGATAGAGGGGGATTAGGCTGTAGCCCCTGGTCCTGGCGCAGCCAGCTGGCCCAGCACTTTCCTTCCTCCAAGCCAATGTCGGTTGTGCCAGCGTTTCAAAAACGATTTGTTCAGCTTTTAAGTTTTCCATTGTGCATGAAAATGCAATTCTATTTGGGTAGGGTTTTTTTGTGTGGGTTTTTTTTTTTTTTCATTTTATTTTATGAAGATCTGGACAGCTGGGAAACTTGAAAGATGATTAGCCAGGTAGAAACGACGCATGGTGTTTTACACCAGTGAGCATGTCTACAAGTCATTCAGGGAAAACTGCCTTCCAGCAACTTCAGTCTCCCCAGTGTTTGGCCCAGAATGCAAACAGCAATTTCTAAAATCCCCAATGCAGTAAACGGTGGAAAGGGCAAAGGTTTTCATGCTGCACCCCCTTGAGCCTCTTTGCCTCCTGCAAGAGTTGTTAAAAGAGGTGCCCTTGGATAGCTTACAGAGGCCCTTTCCGCTTTTGGAGAGGCTGTGTATAATCAGGTCTCTAACTTTAGGACCTAAATTTGGAGTATTGGCTTGGAAAAGCTGCCCTGCCTCCTTTTCTCCCTGTTAAGCGCTGTTTCTCCAGCAGGGGGAGCCGGGAGAATAAAAACTCTGAGCCAGCGCCTAAGACCCTTGAGTGGGAGCTATCTGGGCTTAGATCCTGATTGAATGAAAATTGTTCATTATGCAAACTGTCTGGTTCAATGCACAGAGGTGGCCCCCAGGCACAAACCCCAAGTAGTTGCTTTCTCTCTCCCCAGATTAAAACATATGAATTGCTTTGATGTAATCTTATAAGAAAGCCTAATAGAAATTTTATTTCTTCTGAAGTTGCCTGTCATTTCTTATTGCCCCCCTTCTTTTGTCTTATTAATACCCTTATAGGCAGGGATATGCAGTTCAGGTTAAACTGTATTTGAGGAAGAGAACCGTGTGTTTTTCTCAACAGTGGCCCAGGTTATTTAAATACAGTTACGATGCTTGCAATATTTTTAATCTCTTAGTTTCCCCCCCCACTGCTATTTATCATTTTAATGGAATGCCACACAATATCATGTTATGCAATGTGTTTAAATTGATAAATTATATTAGAAACATATTAGGATTTTTTTAATGGTAAGTGGGTTTTTATAGAAATATTTTCTCATTAGTAGATCAGCTGCTTGCAAGGATTTGGGAATAAGCTATATTTATGACCTATTTGGCTAATTAAAATTAAAGCATAATTTTAGCATGAAGTTCCTGCAAGACTTTGCAGAGAGGGTGGAGGAAGAAACTTGCCCAAATCCAGTTACTTTTAAATGTCAGTTGCCATAACAACTTCACATGAGCCATATTTTTACTTGAAAATTCCTGTTAGGATTCAGTTGCTATAATAATTTGCCTCAACTCTTTTTAGGAGACATATTTTCCTATTTTCCTTTTGTGATCATTTCAAGGCTTTTATTACTGTAACAAAAATTACCATGTAAAGACCAACTCTTCTGGGCCCTGACCAGTGTGGCTCAGTTGGTTGGGTGTTGTCGCTTAAAGCAAAAGGTCACAGGTTCGATTCCTGATCAGGACACATGCCTGGGTTGCAGGCCCTGTCCCCAGTTGGGGCACATGCGATTGATGTTTCTTTCCCTTTCTAAGAACAGATAAATAAAATCTTTTTTAAAAAATTAACTCTTGCCCTGGCTGGTGTGGCTCAGTGGATTGAGCACCAGCCTGTGAACCAAAGAGTCACTGGTTCGATTCCCAGTCAGGGCACATGCCTGGGTTTCTGGCCAGGTCCCCAGTCAGGGGAGCACAAGAGGCAACCACACATTGATGTTTCTCTTACTCTGTTTCTCCCTCCTTTCCCCTCTCTAAAAATAAGTAAATAAATCTTAAAAAGTATAGTTTTTAAAAAATCAACTCTTCCCTTTTCCATGTACAGGAGCAGAGTGGCCCCCCAAATAGAAGTGTGGATTATAGCGAATTCTGCGTGGAGGGCTCTCCCTGGCCATGGAGGGGAAAGGGCCAACGCCTAGATGCCCATTGCTGTAGCAGCCAGTGCCTTTCTGCGTGGGAATTATTAGGCCATCAGAATTTTTTGAAGTGTGACTGTTCAGTTTTCTTTGTCCTGGGGTTTTGCATAAGGCAAAGATCTGCCTGACCCTCTAAAAGAAGCATGGGTCAGCCTGTGTATTCTGAGGCTGTATCAGCTGCCATCGACTTGTTCACTGGAACTACTTGCATCTGAGACAGAGTGAGGCAATCCCCAAAGTATTTACTTAGAAGCTAAGTGGTAGCAGAGCAAAGTTCAGTGCCCTTTTTTTCTCTGTTTGGCTGTTAACCTTAATTCATGAGACAACATGACCTCAGAGAAGCCACCTGCATCTTAGATCTCTTCTGGCCACACGTACGCCAGAGGGCATGTGTCCCTGCCAGCCTCTCTCTGGCCAACATTGCGAGGACAAGCTCATGGTCCCAAGGAAAAGCTCTTACAAGCGGGAAGAACATTCAATTTCAAAAGACTTCTGGTTCCATCTCCTCAAAGGAGCCTGGGTGTTCTTGCTCATATCTGTGGCCCTGGTAGAAGCTGTGATCAAGTCCCCGATGACCCCACCATGGCTTTTGCGACCACAGCTCCTCTTCCTGGGTCTTGGCCATGGTCCTTCCTTTCCCTCCACCGTCTTTCTTTCCCTCCGAACCTGACTCCTTGGTGCGATCTCGAATTGTCTAATCTTTCCTGGGACTCTGAAGCACTCAAAGGGACAGTGGGATCTTGCAAGGAGAATAAAAGAAAGACAGGACCTACTTTCTGTCCCGCTTCCGTTGGGGACTCGTCACTGGGCATCCACTTCACCTCCTGACACCCTCACCTTTGCAGTGAGGGTGCTGTCTGCCCCCCACCTCATGGGGAGGAAGTGAGGACCAAATGCAATGGTAAGTGGGAGAGAGAACACATTCCAGCTTCCAGAAGTGTGCAAGGTATAATTATGTTTTCTGCTCTGGGTGAACCAGACTCTGGAGGTTCAACACTCACACTCTAGAAAAACCAGCTGGCTGGCAACATGAGCTGCTCTTTTCAAATCTCGGTGATGTGCCTGTGGAAGAGACTGTGGTAAAGGTTTGCATCTGTTTGGGGATGTTCAACATTCTGACTGTTCCGCACACGTCCGCTGAAATGTAATACTTGACATTTCTCAAGCACCAGTTGTGCTTTTTTTTTTTTTAACCAAGTGTAACTGAACTATACATTCAGGGGAATTGAAGTAAAACATTATTGCTTGGTTGAGATGTGAAACTGGAGTTTCTGCTTCATCCTCACCCTCCTTTGCAGACTTGCATCCTTTCCCCACCTTCCGGCCCCTGGACATGGGAGCCTGAGGGTCCCTGCGCCCAGAAGAGAGGCAGAGGGGAAGGCAGACTATGTGATAGGTCGGTGGGCGGATAGATCGCAGTTCAAATCTCATGTCTTTTTTTTTTTTTTAAACAAATACATTTTATTTAAAATTGTTTAATTTATTGATTTTAGAGAGAGAGGGGAAGAGGGGGAGAGAGAGAAAGAGACAGAAACACGGACTTGTCGCTCCACCCATTCAATCGGTCACTGGTTGACCAGGGGTCGAAACCGCAAGCCTGGGGCATCTGGAGGAGGCTCTCAGCCAGCCGAGCCACCCTGCCAGGGCCCGAATCGCACATCTTCCACTTATCTGACCTCAGGATTCATTCCTTCCTAGATGAAGCAGGGATGATGATAACAATGCATGCCTTTCAGTCCTGTTGGGAGAATTAGAAATAATATACATAAAGCATCTAGCATATAATGGGCTAAATTATAAAAATTGCAGTGATAGTTGCTATGCTTTCTTGTAGAAAAAAAATGACATTCCTTTGGTTGGTCTGGCCCAGCTGCCAGTACCGTGACCTCTGGACGGGTATTTTCAACCCCTCAACTGATTAAAATGTGGCAGCTTTCTGGGAGCCCCGTGGTGACCCTCATTTCTAGGTCTCCCAACGGCCAGTCTGGGGCCGTGGGTGGCCAGCATTACAGGTAGGTCAGTTCTGACTCAACCAGAGAAAGCGTTTTCTAATTATCAAGACAACCAATGACGTTATAGGTCATGTTAGAATATAATGAGCTTCCTCCCCTTCCCCATTGTGAAAAGGCTGGTAAACATTTGCAAAGCTTCTGAAGCGGGAAGCCCTGTGCTTGGCCCCTGCAACTCGGAGCCTCGGGGTAGGACAGATGCCGGGGGAACATCCTGGCTTCCGTGTCCAGCAGAACCCTTTCCTTTTGATTCTCTAGGATGCCTTGTGGGCTAGGTGCACTCCCGTGGCCTGCCATCCTAGAAACTGCCTCAGAGAGAAGGCTTTTAGGGCTGAGTGACCCTCTGTGATGGGGCAATGGTTTTGACAGGTGTGGCCTGACTTTGAGGAAAGGCTCAGTGTCCCTGTGGCTTTGTGACAGAGCGCCAACCACAGGAGCCTCAAAGGCAGGTAGAGCATCCAGTGAGCTGTCCTCCGGGTTGCTGTGGCCATCACACAGGGCTGAATGGTGACTCCCCAAAAGCTATGTCTAACAGAACCTGTAAATGTGTCCTTATTTGGAAAGCAGATCTTTGCAGATGTGATTATGTTGAAGATCTCAAGATGAGATCATCCTCCATCAGAGTGGACCCTAAATCCAGTGACAAGTGTCCATAGAAGAGAAGAGGAGGAGGGAGGATGCACAGAAGACAGAGGCAGACGCTGGAGTGAGGCTTCTGCAGGCCTGGGAGCACCACCACGGCTGGCAGTGACCAGAAACTTGAGTCTCGGAGCAGATTCTCCCTCGGAGCCTCCGGAAGAAAACAGCCCTGTTGATGCCTTGGCATCAGATTTCTGGCAGCCAGAACTGGAGAGAGTACTTTTCTGTTGTTGTCAGCCCCCCAGTCTGTGGTCATTTGTTTCGGCAACTAGGAAACATACAGCTGCTGTTCTGCAACCTTGAACCCTCCCCTGCTCTTTCAGCTGGTCGGCGAGTCTCACCCAGGTTTCCTTCGTGTTCCACGGCCTGCTGGGATTTCTCTTTCTGCTCGGCTGCTCGGCTCAGTACCTACTCTCCTCTATCCCCAAATGCTTCCTGGGTGTCTGCTTTCTTCCACATCAGGTACACTTGTGTCATATCCTTAATGGCCGGGGTTTTATTACCTAATAATGTCTAAGCCACAGCATGAAGGAACACAGGGCCATTGGCACAAGGTCCGTGCCCCAGGCAAAAAGGCACGTCACCCCTAGGATGAACATTTTTTAAAATCACCTCAAAAGAAAGAGTAGCACCAAGCACGGAATAAACAGCTTTCAGCCTCCCGTCAGCCATACATTTAATCTGTTTTGACCTGGACACAGCTGGTATCCTCTCCCTTGTTCAGCATCTTATTCTGAACTGGCAGTGGTCAAGTGCCCACCGTTGATGTGAGTTTTCACGTTCGAAAACATTTTAACGAGAGAATTGGCAACATGTTCTGCACCTCAGTAGGTATTGTTCCCTCCGCACAGTTTTTAGTTAAGGAGTTTAGGGGTTTCGATCTCAAAAACACTACGGAGATAAGCCAGAAGGCCCCACCGTGGCATTCCTTTGGAGACAAGCTCGAGGCAAACACCGTTCCCAAATCTGCAGATCAGCCTGCCGGGGGTCTGGAGGCAGATCATGCAGGAGGGGTGTCCATCCCACCCATCGCAGGCCCCAGCCCAGCCCCTGCACTCCCCCTGGACGACCCCTGAACCCCCCTGGGGGTGCTTCTTTGAGTTTCGCTGGTCCATCCTGCCTTTCAGGAAGACGCGTTCCTTCTCTGCGCAGCTCAGGATTAGCATGGAAATAGAGACATCATTCTTGAGGGGACCTCTGTTGACATCTCCCTCACACATCAGTGTTGGGGAATGGGTCCCTGGGCCGTGCTCTGAGCAGAGAGGAGGCATTCATCCTGCCGCCTGGCAGGTGGTGCCCTGGCGCTCTGGCAGTGCACCCCGGCGCTATAGAATGTCAAACATTCTGCCGCTGCAGCCTCCCCGCGAGGCTCGGATGTCTGAGGAGCAGCAGTCTTTCCTAATTCTCGGGACCAGTAAGAGCCTTTCAAACCTTTTTCTCTCTCTCTCTTTCTTCTTTGTATCTCCCCTTTTAATATTATTTTTCTGTCTGTGTGAAAGCACCAACCACTAAATGCTGCTGAAAATGAGGGGAGTTGCCAAAGGTCGAAAGGAAGGGGACATCCAACGTGACCCCCAAGAGCAACAGCTGGAAGGTCGTGCGTCCTGACCACCGGGTTCCTCATTGGTGGAGTGTCTTGTGCCGGCCTGACTGCCAACGGTCGGTGGTCCTGCGTGGGCACGCGGGGCTCAAGCACCAGGGTAGTCTTTCCATGACGCCACATTCAAACAACATCCATTTACCTTTCATGCGCCTCTGCTTTGCTTCTTAATTATCAGCAGAGTTTGTCTTCCAAGGTAGCCTCTTTTGCCCATGGAATCCATTTCCTCCTCCTCCCGTGGAGATGCTGTGGTCTCACGTGCATTTTGTGGCAACAGATTGTGATCTGGGGAACGAACACGGTTGAGACTGTGATCCAGAAGGCAGGAGAGCTGCTGGGGGGAGGGGGAGGGCCCCTTCTGCGGAAAGGCAGCGTCTTCGTGGGGTCCTTAGTGGTAACAGGGAGGGGCACCGGAGGGGGAAGGCAGGAAGCTGCCGCATGAAGTGTAAATATGATGATTGTTGTCTCTTTCATAGGAAGTAAATAAATCAGCTGGGTGTAGACTCGAGAGGCGGCTGGCGAGGCTGTGCACTTACGCGGCCTCCCAAACCTGGGCTCTTCAGAGCGCTCCAGACTTTGATTCATTATGCCTTCCACCAGGCCACTGAGGATGGGAGGTGGAGCGAATTGTTATCTCTTCTCCAAACCAAGGGACTGAGTGAGGTTAAGAGGCAGTAAGTTGGGAGAAGAAGGTGCCAGTCCCAGCAGCCCATCCACTGCTTCCACCTCTAGATCATGCTCCACTTAGATGCAAGTAATTGTCAGGTAACCTATTTTTCGGGGGCTAATTTCAGCATGTGAGGGCTTTGTGTCTTCAGTATATTTCTTTACCTGGAGGATGTATGAGCTTATGGAGCAGGAAAGAATGGCTTTAATCATGTGTCACACTTGTCTGGGGGTCAAGGGGCCAAGGGGGAAAGAGCAGGAGGAAATGACCTGCCCCAGCCCCCTGGCCCCACCTGAATGGAGTCCCTTCAGCTCATGGATGAAACCTTGAAAAAGGAAATGAGGCTTATGGCCTTAGGCTTCATGAAAACGTGGATCTGGAATCGTTTTTTCACTAAGAATCTGTTGACCCAGTACCATGAGGAAGAACTCAGCCGTGAGTTCTGCGCAGCAGCCATGCTGAGACAATGGGGCAGCAGCTGAGGTTTACAAAGGGGTGGAAAGTGCCTGAGTCTCTCCCATCTGGAGCGCAGCCCTAACTGTCAAATGGGGAAGCCAGGCAGTGAAGATGGGAGGAGATTCAGAAACCGGAAGAGCAGCACCTTAGAAAAGTTCCCTCCAGTTCTGCTGCCCCTCAGGGCCTCCTCATCCCAAACCCTGCAGGTCTCCCAGGGCGCCTGACAACAGAGGTGAGAGCAGGTGAATGCCTGCAGAGCTCTGCCACATGCATTATTACCAAGGAGCAAGTGAACAGAGGAAACTGACTTTGCGTCTCCAAAGGCCAGTTCCCTCCAGCCCCAGCAAGTGCCCCGCGCCTGCACTAAGTCCCACCAGGCAGGGTGGCCGGCTCAGCGTCTCACCAATGGCTTGGCAGAGGGATGCACACCCAGCACCTCCAGGCACCCAGGAAAGAGTGTGTGGCTCCTTCTCCCAAGGAAGGCACATCTGGGCATGCCTGCCAGGGTGTCACCTCTGCCTGTTGAGGAAGCTGTAGGAAGCCTGTTCCCTGTTTACTCAGCCCAAAGCTGCAGGGCCCAGACTGAACCCAGCTACCTTGGGCAGGTCTCTGGGACAGAATAGTATGTGGTTAGTGCCATTGCAGGTACCTGCACCATCATAGCATTCTGACATGCTCTTGCCCCCCTCCATCCCTCCCCTTCATTCTCTCCCTTCTCCTCCTCCCCCTACTTTCTCTCTCTCTTTTTTTCTCACTCAGCCTCTCTGCTGAATTCTGCATTGACATCAGCACTTCCAAAAACAACAACAAAGGAAAGTAGGTCACTGGCGGTTCCAGGTTGGAGCTGGGCCCTGGTTCCAGCTGAGTCGGGGGTGCAGCCCCCCTCACAGAGAACAGAGGACCGCCCCCAATTCTGTGCTCACTGCCTTACAAATGGAGCTGGGTTCCCCCCTGTATTCTTCGGGGGAGAGGAGTATGCACATGTGTACTGGGTGTTTGCACACTGGCTGACAGGGCAAGGCAGGAGGCCCTGCACCCAGAGCAACGCTCTCTGCACATCTGTCCTGGCTCTGGTCCTGGTCCGGTGTTGGGGCCCCAGGGACCTGGGCCACACACTCCCAGTCCTGTGAGTGCGAAGTCAGCCTGCAAATACATGTTTATTTACACACACGTGTGCACAGGCCCGACAGCTCTGCCCTTCTCCGACCTGTTTCTCGGGGGCTTCACATGGTAATATTTCCTCTGCTCTCTACCATCGTGGAACTCCCGGTTCTACTTGAAAGATTACCCAACACTCTAATTGGGACTCCTGCTATGATTAAAAAGAAATTTCAGATGAGAGCCACCAGGCTGTAGAGCTCAGGAAGAAAACAGCTCTTTAGAAGCCCAGCAGGAGCAGACTTTAGGGTTGTTTTTTTTTTTTTTTCTTTCTAATTTTGAGAGAAACTGCATCTAACTCTTGTTTTGCCCACAACAAGTCAAGTCCAAATAGCCACCAAGTAGGGCTCAAACCATAAAGACAGGGGCACCTGTGAGGAGATGGTAGCTTTCTCTTCTTTTCAATACAACCACCTTAATGGAGTAATGGAGTTCTGTCTGTAAGCCTAGATCCTGCTTTGGCTGGCATCTTTGGCCTCCTGACTCATGAGATGCCTCCATTCATTCTGGGTCAGCCTTTGCCCAGGATAAAGCTTTTATGAGCAGCTAAGGGTGAGGAGCACATTTCGGTCAAGCTCCCTGAAGCGATTAGCTCTGGAGGCCCCCCGAGGTGGCTGGGAGGGGAGAGTGAGGCTGTGGTCAGTAAGAGGCCGGCACAGCAAGGAGGGCAGCACTTCTGAATGACTTTGCTTGCAGGGCTGAGCTCATCACATTGATACTTTTAGATCTCATTAGCTTGGGGAGGGCGGGTGCACACTGTACCGGGTACCCAGGGCCTCTTACCTTTTAAAGCAGCTCCTCTCGTTTCAAGAAGGAAAAAAGTCCTCCCAACTGCTTTTCTACCCCAACCATCAGCCCCAAGCACCAGCCCCTAGGTTTAACAATGTACCCAAACCCTCCTCAAAAGGAACCGTTTGGCTTTATGTAAATAAAATGTCTCCTTAATACTGGCTTCATTAAAAGACCCAAGAAAAGAACATCAATGTTTGCCAGTGGAAGAGTATAATTGTCTTTAAGAATAATTGGCTAATTATTGAAGATAATTGTCTGCAAATATCAGAGAGGCAAGTAATAAAGAGAAAGAATGCTGTGTGAAGGGGCGGGCACAGGTCAGCAGGCACCTTGGCCTGGGCAGGGCGGGGGCAGGGCCATGAGGATCCAAGTCAAGGGCAGTACTGCCTGACTCCTTCCAAACCCCTGTTCCCAGAGTTTTAGGATTCTGCAGAGAAGTAACATTCTAGAAAGAATTTGGAGGACCTACCTGGTGTGGCCAAAATGTTATTTGGCCAATGAGAGAAATTGAGAAATAACAAGTGGCTATGCATCCATACGTTCAGTTCATTAAATTAATAATAAATAAATAAATAAATAAATAAAAAGATCTTTTTAGGACATTGCTCTCCCTCTCCAGACCAAAAATAGAGACACACTTTCAGAATAAAGGATTATCTTTACATTGAATAAATTTGGCTCAATGAAAGGCTCCCTACATTAATGTTTCATTGCAAAGCGGTAAAATCTCAATTACAGGCTCCCCTGGTCTTCACGCTGGTGTTTGGAAATCGCTGTTCCGGGAAAGCTTTGCTTCTGCCAGTGGCCATAGCTTTTGGACTGAAAAGGAAGCAGGAGAGCCTGGGTTTAAAATGTTGTCGTCTTCTGGTAGTCTTTCAATCCTTTTCCATTTTCCTTGTCAATGACTATTTCCACCGCAGACTTTGTAACTTTTCCTGCCAATGTTGCCCTTGCCGCCAGGCAATGGTGTCAGCCCAAAGGCAGAGCGCCACCTATGGGTCAGGGTAAGGAGGTGCAGCAATGCCTCGGATTACCTGGAGGCTTAATTAGAGTGCGTCCAGACCGGAAGCTCTTAACTAACTTTTTGAGGATCTGAGGAAAAGTTCTGTCTAGAAACCTGCACGTTCCCCAGGCGCCTTACATCAAATTCCCGGAAGCTTATGGACACACTCCCTCCTCACTCCCCTCCTACCCTGACATGGACCCTGGTTAAGATTCCTGACTCTGGGCAAACATTTCTCATCCTTCATTTCTCAGTCCAATGATAAATTTACACTAAAAATCCATGTTTCATTCAGAAATACCCTAGTAAAAGTGTGACCATGCGTATGTATCTTTGTCCCTGAAAATAAACTTAGAATTGAAAAGATGTTACTTTGGGGGAAACTTAGTAAAGGCTATACAGGATATTTGTGTACATTCTTGGGGGGGAAGAGGCAACTTTTTAAAAAAATTCTCACTCGAGGATATGTTTAGTGACTTTAGAGAGAGAGGAAGGGGGAGAAGAGAGGGAAACATCAATGTGACAGAGAAATATAGATTGGTTACTTTCTGTATGTGCCCCGACTAGGGACTGAACCTGCAACCTTTTGGTGGTCATGGACAAGGCTCTAACCAACTGAGCCATAGGTTGTGTGGGATGAGGTCTCCACTAGCGACAGCCTGAGCCTGGGACTGCCCAAAGCTTTTGGGTCCCTTTCCCTCAGGGGACAGAAGCACAGAGCTGTGTTGGGGAAGAACCCTGCCTTGCATTCAGCAGTTTGGATATGAATAACCAGGAAGTCCAGTTCTTCAACTATAAAAAGGGAATTATAATCAAATCCCCCTGGAGGTGATCCTTCCCAGTTTAATATGAGGTTGTGTCTACGAGGAAACCTCAAAAACCTGCCCAATTCTAAGTTGCTTTTTCATTTTCACTTGTCACTGACCTTACAAGAGGAAATGGATGAGGACCAAAGATCTGTAAGAAGACAGGGCCGTGGCTTGGCTCGCAGGAGCCTGTCCCAGGGGCTGAAGTGGGTCAGCGGCTCTGAGAGATGAAACTGTCTCTGAGCAAGAGGCCAAGAGGAGAAAGCTCCTGAAGTTCCTGATGGTCGAGGCTGGGGAGGCGAGCCTAGTATTGGATCCAGTGTGAAGTTGGTGGGGGAGGAGAGAGGCAACAGGAGTGACCGCAGGGAGAACTTCCTGTGCAGACAGCACCTGTGAGGCCGGGAGGGGAGGGACGTTGGTCTGTGGGGTGGTGCAGCAGAGAGACCTGGAACTGGGAGGCGGCTGGGAGGCGGCTGGGAGGCGTGGAGTGCACAGCAGCTGTGCTGCAGGGACTTCCAACCAGAACACCAAGTCTCCGCCTGCCTCCCCTATGTGAGCACTGCGCTGAGAGTAAAGTAGGACCCACAGGGGTGGGTCTGAGCCTCTTTCCTGATGGAGGCTGGTGACAGCCAGCAGAGGCACAGGGAAGGAAGTGAGCCGGGGCGGGGGTGGGGTGGCACCAGGAGAGGGGGACAGCTCCTGGAAAGGGGGCTGGTGTGGAAATTCAGTGGATCCTGCACCTTAGACTTGCAAAGTGCCAGACACTCGATGACACTTTAAATGCCACAGATAAAACAGTGAGAGACTCTCCAGGTGGCAAGAGAGACAAGGGGTCAAGGACCTCAGGGCCTCTGAGGTTCAGACAAAGAATAAAAACACCTTGGACACCCCTGTAGCCTGGAGCTTAGGGGGAGAATGGCCACCACAAGGTGGCCTAGCTGGGGCTAAGAGGCACATGCCAGTGTCAGGGGATTAAGGGTTTGAGGCCTCTTGGAGCCTCCATGTTGCTGGGAGCCACACAGACCCTGTCAGAGTCAAGATTCGGAGGGAAATGCTGAGGCCCAGGGCTCAAACAAAAGTCTGCCCCTCATCACACACAGGTGTCCCTGATGGATGGTCATCAGCACGTGGGAGGGCAGGGCTTGTCCCATCCTTCACTCTCCCTGAGGGGTGTCTGGGAGACAGACCCTCTGTCCCTTCCCTCGCCACCCCCACGTTGCAATCAGATGGAGGGGCTGATCTTGGCTGGGAAGGAAGCCGCTCACAGCTGGGCACTCATCCACCACGGCGCTCCAGGGCCTGGCCAGGGCTGTGCATGTCATGGGCGGTTGAGTCTGTGGCCTGTGTGAATGTCCCACATTCAGCTGCATGAGGGACAGTGACAGGACACTGAGTGGTGTGTGCGTGCATGTGTGCAAAATGGCTCTCTCTCCTTATTGTGCCCTCCTGTCTGTCTGTCTGTCTGCATCTTTCCCTGCCTCTGGCTCTGGCTCCATGCTGCCCCATCAGGGCTGTGCTTTCTCGCCAAGTGACCCTGTAAGCGTGCCTTCTTTGGTGTGTCACTCAGACTCCACCTTGCCTTGCCTATCCCATCTGTGCTTGACCTTGCCCCTTGCAACTCTCCCTCTGTGGGTTTCTCTCTCTGGCTCCTCACCACTGAGAAAGGTTTATCTGCTGATTATATCTCGCATCGCTTTCTGGCTGGAGCAGTGAGCAGTCACCTGGATTTCTCAGTCTCTAGTCAGCTGCCATCCAGGGGGCACCATGTCTTGCCCCTGATGGTCCCTGAAGCTGTGTGTGTGGTGGGGTGGGGGTGGGAGGATATGGAGTTGGTTGCCTCAAGGGCCTCCCACCTGTTTAGGTCCTCAGCACTTGCATTTCCTTCTTCCTTAGAGTCTGTCCCCTGGGAAATGGTACTTACAGAGATTGAAGAGTTTAATACATCTCTCGCTTCCTTTCTCTCTTCTGAGGCCCTGAGCAGGAGCAGCAGAAGCTCTTGCTGGCAACCCCGCCCCCCACCCTGCCCCAGATGCCTGGGTGAAAGAGGAGGGGTGGCGTGGAGCCTCAGCCAATTTGGAAAACACTGTGACCCAAGCACATTTTGCAGCAGCAGTGTCAAATTCTGCCGTTCAGGCCTGCCATTAGTGTGCACGCTGCCACACAGAAATCGGCAACAAAAGACACAGCCTTCCCCACCCTCCTGGTGCTTAGAAACTAACGGTTCTAATGAGAAATGAGAGCTGAAAGGAGAGAGATGGGGGGTGGTGGGAGCAGGCCACATCAGTGCAGGCTGCAGCCAGATCTCTGAGAGCCTGACCCATTTCTTTCAGAGGTAAGGGGCTTTGTGGACCAGCCCACTGAAATGTCACTTAAATCAGCCGCTGCTCCCTGCACAGGGGTCTCCTCTGTCCTCACTCCTCCCTCTCTGCTCTCGGAGGAAACCTGTCAACGTGGCACCCTAGCTGCTCTCTTTTCTTATCTTCCTTCCTTGGGTCATCCTTGGTCCCTTCACCCAACGGACTTTCTAGAGCCATAAGTACCTCGAGTCCAGTGGCCTTCTTCCAAAAGACAAGCGAGGGCGGCCTGAGTGGAGAGAGAGTAGGTGGGCATGCATTGCTCCAAGCCTCCCTTTTTTCCCAGGCTTTTTGATTGTGCTGTGAGTTATTTAGCCAACAATAGATGTTTATGTACATTTTTTTAGAGCTTGTATTTATTAACAGCCCGCAAAGGGGGAGACCAGGAGATTTATAAGGAAAGCGCAATGAGTTAAAAAGGACAATTTGAGAAGAAAGAGATATCGAGCATAGAATTGTAAAGGATAGTTTAACGCACAATCAAAGGTTCTTGAGGTATTTTCCAAGTAGACAGAAGGTAAAAGAAAATGGGCCCATTATGAGCTGAAAATGGGGTATTGATGACAGTGGAATGGAGGAATAGCTAATGGGCTGAACTCCTACTTAGGGGAAGGCGAGGCCAGAGAGCCCGGTTGGGAGGTGATGACCCAGAAGGCAACCACAGCCAGGTCAGGAGGCTTAACAGTAGGTTCTGACCAGGACCCCACACACTTGCTCCACGGCAATCAAAAGAATGTGCACAAAGACTGGGGTCTTCTTGGTCAGCATTGAGCAGGGCTCTGTGGTGCTGGGTCCCAGAGATGGGACAGCCTGGGGGTTGATAACAACACTAGGAAGGATTTACTGGGAGCTCCTGGGTCCTGAGGCTCCCGGCCAACTCCAGGGAGCCTTCCCAGCAAACGTGTGCTCTCTGAGGCAGGGCCCACAGCTCATGCTCCAAGAAGCCTTCCTGCCCCCTGCCCCCTCAAACCTGCCAACAAGCCTTCTGGAACGCCATTTGCCACAGTGGTAGAGTGCTAGGTGATTAGTTAGGTGATGAGCAAACATTTGCTAAATTGGCTTCTTGGCTCTCTGGTAATGAAAAACCCTAGTAGGAGAGAGAAGCGGGGAGACACAGTTTGGGAGGTTCAGGGATTGCTGCTAGTCAGCCAGCACGGGCACGTTAAAGGCAGCCAGGGGGGTACGTGGACAGCTGTGCTTCGAAGTAAGGAGAGGAGCTGAGGGTGATTCCTCTGTGGATGGGAGAGAAGGGAGCACAGGAGGCAAGATGGCAAGGGGATACTTTCTGAGCTTGGAAGCAGCAGGTGCCTGGGAATGGGACTCTGGCCCAGGCAGATTTCCAGCAAGCGCTCCAGCTTGCTGGCATGAGGAAAGGATCTGGCTGAGCAGGAGAGGCAAGTTGCAATGATGAAACCCACTGCTGAGGCACATTGCCAAGCACTTGGTGGGGACCACGTGCTTGGAAAGGGAATGGGGGTGTAGGGTAGAGGGGAGACCCCAAATTGGAGGACACACCTCCACTTGCAGAGTAGAGTCCAAGTCCCTCAGTAGGCAAACCAGGCCTTTCCCTTGCCAGACCCCCCTCCTGCACCTCCCTAAACAGTATCCTAGTCCTCGATTCACAGCTCTTCGCTGATAGTCCAAATGTGGTGCTATTGAGAAGTGGTGCTATTGCAAAGTGGTGCTATTGCATGCTTCCAGTTCTCTGCCCCACACTCTTCTCCAGCCACCTCATTCTCTGAGAGTCATGAAGTGCCACCTCCTCCTGGAAGCCCTCCATGACTGTCCCTACCCCAGGTGAGTTTCTCACTGTGGGGGGTGGGGGTAGAGTGGGCACTAACAGAAGAAATAATCCCACACTGGTTTCACCAATCCCATACTTGTTTCCACATTTAGGTTCTGAGCTCCTTGAAGGAGAGCCAAGTCTTCTCATTTTTAGGTCCCCAGAGTCTGGACCAATGGCTGGCATACATAGCCCTTGATCTGCTCTTGTTGAATGACGGGTAGGAAGCCAGCAGAGCTCTGGGATCATGGGAAGAGCTTGTATGGAGAGACTCAGACCACCAGTGACCACCCAGCCCCTCCTGCAGGTCACCCCTCAAAGTAGAGGGCTGTGCGGCTGGAGGGGAGAGAGGGAGGAGATGGCTTCCTCCTGGGGCCCAGGGCGAGTGCTGAGTGAAGATGACAGAAGAACTAGCCCCACTGGGAACAAAGGAATGGCCTCAGCTCCTCAGAGGAGGATAGGATTCAGGGGCAGGAGCCCACACCTCCCTGCCCTGAACCACCCAGGAGGGACGTTGGGTCTGGTGAATACAGGGGCCTCCCCTTAGCCCCTGACTTGTCAACTTGCTCTGATATTATGGGCAGTGGTGTCATAACTGGGTAGCATGTGACCTGCTGAGTGGCAAGTGATGTCATAGACAATAGAGCGGCTTTCATTCCCTCTACCTGTTAGAGAAGCTGCTAAAAATACGCCAGGCATCCTGGGCCCCTCTGCCTTGCCTCTAATAATCGTCAGCAACCAGAGACTGTGCTGTGCTTGACAGAAGTGGATCATTTATAGAACATTAGCATTTCTCGTCCTGACATTTTACTTCCATATTACAGGGACTTACTAAGTTTTATGAAAAAATTTAATAAAGTGCTTGGACTCTTGATTTTCCCACTGAGGGCTTTGCTATCTAAAGTTGGAAATGAAATCAGCAACATCCTCGGGTTCTAAGGGACAGCCAGGACTTGGCACTGGCCTGGGCGAGAGCAGGAGGGCCATCAGGGAGCAACCACGGGCCAAAAACAATTTGTTCTGCCCTCGCTGGGCTCCCTTTAGTGCCCATTTGAAGCCTTGTATGGAGGGGGATTTATCCAGACCTGAAAACACAGCCCTCCTCCCTCTGTCTGGGAACTCTCTCCTTTCTCCGAGGCCAGAGAGGCAGGTGCTACCTCCAGACCCAGTCCACTGCTAACTGGGTCGGTCCCTGGGCTCCTGGAAACCCCTGTGGCCTCCAGGAACCAGCAGTTTCCTCCCAGGCACCTCTGAGCCCCCGAAGAATCACTAACTCAGCTGCTGTTGGCGATGCCCTTGGGAACAGGCCAGGAAGGATCCAGCTAGCCTGCTCTGCGGGGAGCCACAGAGACGGTGCCGACCCAGTGCAGCAGTGTGGGAAGTGAGTCATGTTCTGTGCGGGCGAGGAAAGAACCGTGGACCAAAGAACAAGTGTGTGTGCTCGCGCGTGCATACGCGTCCCAGTGAGTCAGCGTGCCCCTGCCCCACACAGCTCCTCCCGCCAACAAACAGGCTGTGTTCTCAGCGCTGTGCCCAGGCAGGCTCGCCCACCCCACAAAAGCTTGGGAATGCGGGGTTAGGAAATGAGAAACGGGATTCTTGTCCAAGAGAAATTGTTTTTAATTATTATTTTTCTCTCTTAATTGGATTCAGTGTTTCTTGCTCCTCGTATATGTCCTCTCTGGGGGGGAATTCAGGTTTGTGCAAAGCGCAAAGGAGATTGTGCCCACCCGGGCCCCAGCCAGTAGCGTGGTGGACCTGGACTGGAGCCTCTGCACCCTGTCTGGCCTGCTTTATTGCCTGCACATCCCTGCTCCTGACCCCTGAGTCTGGCCCCTGGACCTCTTCCTGTCCCTGGGCATCTTCAGAAGGGCCAGTAGGGACAGGGCCTCCAAAATGCAGAAGTGCCTGAGATGGTTCTTGAAATGCCCGCACTGTTCCCCTCAGCTACGGGCCCCCTGATGCTCTCCCTCCTGCCACCCTACATGGGGCCCTCGCTGGGATGCCCCATCAGACAGCCCCAGCAGCTGAGCTGTGCTGGAGACCAGGGCTCCTGTCCAGAGTCTCCCCGGCCTGTCTAGACCGTAGCTGCAAAATGCTAAACTGACAACACTGCCCCGCTGCTCGAACTAACACTGTGAAGGCTGCTTCACCCAATGGCCTGGGAAACCCACAGCTCCTTCCTCCCCTTCTCCGTCCGGCCTGTCCGCAGACCTGGCTCCGATGTGCAGCAAGCGGCTTCTGGCTTCTCACCCTGACGCCAGCAGTTACTATAGTGGGGTGACTGTGTTCTGGGTGGCAGATGCGCTTGTGCTGCATGTAAAAACAAGGTGATGCTCTAAACAGCTAGGAGTATTGGGCCCCTGGAGTGATTCTCGATGCTTCCCCGTCTCTCTGGCCCTTGGTGCTTCCCCACTGACCATCTGCCCATGCCCCTGGCAAGCCCAGGTTACATGGGGATGGTTGCTGCAGGTTGGGCTTCTAGACAAAATTCCTATCACTCTTTTCTTGCTAGAAATCACCAATACCATTGTTAGTTCAGCTGACAGTTTTCCGTACAGTTTATAAACATGGTAAGACATACAGTTTGGTAGGGGAGTGGAACAGGAGACCTGTGCCTTCATAGATATATATATATGTAGAGTGTGTGTCTATATATAAGTGGACATAGTTATAAAACTGCACCTCCTGTGAGAACCTCATTGCACATGATGAAGTTCTGAATGTCAGCCTCTGATGATCTTTCCTTTGGTAATCGGTTCTTGGAGCCCAGGGTCTGGGCTGGATGTGCCAGGGTTGCCTGAGACAGCGGGAGTGAGAGGTGTGACCCCAGGGGAAGGACTAAAGGAGGCACACTGTTGGATCCAGGTTGACTATATGGCTTCAAGCAAAAGCCAAAAGGCCACCTGTTTGTGTGCTTCCAGGCAGACGGTCAAGCCAGCCTCCTGGGTGAGCGTCATCGGTTCCTGAGCCCTGCTTCCTCCAAGAACGGGGAGCACCTTTCCGACCTGTCCAAGTACCCGGGGCTCTGAGGCTCCGCAGAGCCCGGCTCCCATGGGGCGCTGTGCCGTTGTTGCTAATGAAGGATTCCCTTTGAGCATTTGAACCACCTTGCTGGACGGGCGCTGTCCGTGGCTGCTTGGCGGGGGCTGGCTGGGACAGCCGGGTGAGGTGTGCTAATCCCCCCTCGACGGGGCTGTACACTTTGGGTTTATAATCCATCGGGTGGGGCCCAAACGGCAGCAAAGCCTTTACCAGACTCTGTCTGAAACCCAGCAGATCCTCCACTTGTATAAAAAGAAAAGAAATTCTGTTCCTTGGTGGACATGTGGCAGTGCTGGGTGCTGGTGCCCTGGGTCCTCAGCCTAGAGTGACTGCCAGCCCCAGTATCCAGGCCAGGATGGAGGCCCCCAGAGAACTGCTGGAGGAGGCCTGCTGCACCCCACTGGGGGCACGGATGGGGGTCCTGCGGGCACACTTGCCCTTCCTCTTGGGCCGCACGGTCGGCATGACGTCAAAGCTGAACTTGTGCTGGTAGTCGGGGGCGTAGTCCTGCAGCTCCTGGGCCTGCTTCTCAGCGCCCGCCTTGGAGACCTGGTTGCGATTCCTGTGGCTGGTGCAGTTCTTGCCTGGCTTCCTATAGCCCGTCCGGGAGCCGGGCAGATGGCCGTGTGGGTGGCTCTTGTCCCTGGTGGGGCTGCGGGCCGGGTGATGCTCCTTCCGGGCAGCCCTGTCGGTGGTGGTGAGCGTGTGTGACTTGATCTGGTGCGGGGACGCTGGCCCGGTGCAGTTCCGGAAGTCCTCGGCGCTCAGCAGCTTCAGGTCCTGGCCCTGCCGCTGCTCCGGGGACACGCAAGGGACCGCAGAGCTGGAGCCGCGGAACCTCCGAAGCCATTCCCACAGGGAGCGAGCCCGGCAGCCGCAGTCCCAGGCGTTCCCATTGAGTCGGAGGAACTCCAGGGCCCCCAGGGGTGCCAAGCAGTCACCCTGGAGCTCGGAGAGACTATTGTTGAAGAGGAAGAGGGTGGTGAGCCGGCGGAGGTCGTGGAAAGCCTTGTGGTGGACCCACTGCAGCTGGTTCTCGTGCAGCAGCAGCCGGTCCAGATTCACCAGCCCCCGGAAGGTGTCCTGGCCCAGACTCCACAGCTTGTTGCCGTGAAGGAACAGGTGGCTAAGGTTGACCAGGTCCACAAAGATGTCGTCCTGCAGGTACTCAATGTGGTTGTCCTGCAAGTAGAGGTACTGCAGACTGTGCAGGCCGGCGAAGATGCCCGCAGGCAGAGCGCTGAGCCCACACTTATAGAGGTAGAGGGCGTGGAGCTTCACCAGGCCCTGGAAGGTCTCCGGTGCCAGCGTCCGCAGCTGTCGGTTGTCGCCGAGGTCCAGCTCCTCCAAGTGCACGAAGCCCTCGAAGGTATTGGGGTCAATGAAGGTGATGTTGTTGGAGTAGATCCACAGGGTGACCATAGCAGGGCTGAAGTGGCCCTGCTGGAGGAGGGTGATGCGGTTGTTCTGCAGGAAGATGCGCTCACTGTCCTCCGGAATGCCCTCGGGGATGGCGGCGAAGTTGTGTGCCTGGCAGCTGACGGTCATGGGTGCGGGGTAGCACACGCAGTCCCGCGGGCAGCCGCCACCCAGGGGCAGCTCTCCAGCCAGCAGCAGCAGCAGCAGCTCCACACAGCACCCTGGTGGGGAGAGAGCACAGCCAGGTCAGGGGCTGCCCGGAGGCGGGCAGCAGACTGGGTGGGGGAGGGGAGGACAGCACCGCACGTGGCCCTCCTTGGCACGTTGGGGCTCTGTCCTGTCTGCTCCCTGTTGCTCGAGGTTGTCTGGGATGACGGCCCCCTTGAGAGCCTGGCTCCTGATGGAATGAAGGCGGGGGTCTGGCCCAAACCAGGCCCCCATCCGGGGCTAGATACTGCTTCCCACATCATGGCACCCCCACCTCTGCTGGGGGTTCTATCCCCAGCCTGGATTGTGACGTAAGCTTCGGGCGAAGGCTCTGATTCCCACTCCCTAGCCACGCCCCTAAACCCTAGCCCCGCCCAACCTCCTAGCCCCACCTCCTCAGGCTCTGTCAGCCCTGCTGGGTGGGTATCACACAGCAGCCAGCCTCCAGTTCCGTGCCAGCTGTAACACTTTCTCAATGTTACCTGTGTGAACACGTAGCTGTTCAGACTCCTGTTCTAACCAAGTAAATATCTCATATGGAAGTCTGAGGAGTCTCGTATTTAAATTATTTCCCAAAATAAGCAAAGCATGCATGTATGACACCAAAGTTCATCTAAAAAAATGTCTCATTTCTAAATAGTAATAGTTGTCCCTAGCTCAGCTGTGAAGAGGTACTGAGAGGACATAGGTGTGCTAAGGACTGGGGAGGTACCAGGGCTGACAGGGCTCTGGGGCCCATGCACCTGCCAGACAGAGGCTGCCCTCCATTTGAATCCACCTCTGGCCCCTTCCCTCTCCCCATTTCACTCGCTCCCAGGCTGTGGTTGCAAACCAGGCCTTGCCTCGAGACTGTCCAGAGCGTTTCCTCTGTAGCTTCCCTCTAATTGGGCATTAATTAGGCATTCGTTAATGGATCCTTAAAATAATTTATTTTCGGATGTGTCCAGCCTGTGGTCAGATAATAGCCCCGTGCTCATTATCGGAGCAGCCTCATTATGGACGACAGTCATTACCTGCCTTTTTCCAGGGTTGCAGCTGCCCCTGGCAGCCCGGCAGGCGCGCCGGTGTTGAGGGGACAGGCTCCAGGCTCGTCCCTGCCCAAGTTGGCCTCCTGCCTGCCCCTTCCAGCCTGGCCAGCCCGACCTCTCAGGAGAGCTGGGGGCCTAGGGCAACTCTACTGACTCTTCCTGCTGCCAGCCGTCCCCAGAGTGTGCAAAACAAGAGAGCTGACCTTCCCAGCCACTGGGTCCTGCTCCCATCCTCATGCTGGCCACCCCGCCAGGCTCCCAGGCCTGCCTCTGCCCCAGCTGCCTGCCCAGGCTCAGGCAGGCCACTCCGCTACTGCCACCCCTCATTTCCTGCAGAAGCCATGTTGTAAATAAGTGACAGCTCCCAGCTGTTGGGAGTGATGGGCTCCCAGAGAGTGGCAGCTGTTTCCCGTCCCCTTGTAATCACCCAGCTTCGACCTGACGTTTCCAACACATAAAAATCATCGCACATAATTTGGTTTTTGCATAATTGGGTTCAGTTACAATTTCTGAGCAATTATGACCTTGGCAGTGGTGGTGGTGGCACTGCAGCTGTGGGGGTCTCTCCGGGCCAGGCTGTGCTCTGCGCAGCCCCTGCGGTGCCCACCGTCATCATGACCACCAGACAGTCTGCCGCCCGTGGGCCAGGCCCAAAGCTGGCCTGCCTCCTCAGCCCATGTCCCTTCGTAACATGCCACCCATGTGGAAGCCTGGGTCTGACCTCCAGCCTCCCACTACCCACCTCAGTCTGGCTGGGGGATCCCAGACCCACAGGCAGAGGCAGTGGTACAAGGGGATAGGGACCTGGGCCTTAAACCCCAGCTGACTCTTGCAGAGCCTGCCTGTGGCCTTGAACCTCCAATACCCCAGCCTGGGAAGAGGGCTCAACCCACACTCCCTTTTCCTTTGCTCAGCTCCACTCCTCACCCCAGCCCAGGCTGCTGTCTTCCAGGAGCCTCTGCCTCAGAGTCAGCCCCCACCTTGCCACTGTGAGGGTGCCCAGGGTCCCCTCCTAGCTAAAGGGTATTTGCGTGCCACTGTGCTGAAGGGGCAGGGCCACGGCCATGAACCTGTGCTTGTGGGACACACCAGGCCATACCAACCACCTCCAGGGTCCTGCAAAGACAAAGGCATTTCCTTTCCTTAAGCTCCTCACCATGGGCATGGGGGTGAGCTGGGGCAGGCTCAGCGCTAATGCCAAGTGACATTTGTGCAGCTTACGGAGTTGACAAAGTACTTCTGTTCAAGCTCCTCTGATCCTCAGAATTACCCTGTGGGTGGGGGTGAGGGGTTTTCCTGCCCCACAACCTGGCAGGGGCGAGGTGACAGACACCCTTCTGCCTACTGTGGTAGATCTGCCTTTTTAAGGTTCTGGGATGGAGATCTCTGAAATGATCCCCAGAGAAGCTGGGGGGACCACAGAGAGCAATACCACTTCCTCAGACAGATGCTTCTAGGGGATATCAGGGCACAGGGGAAACCAAGTGAAGACCCCAGTTTGGGTGACAAAGCCAACTGTCCAAAAATCTAGGTGTGAGCTTAGCTGCTGGCATGTAAACACACTCGGGCAGGTGGGAAGAGGTCAGAGAGCAGAGAGCGGGGGGCGGGGGGGAGGGTAAAGGCAAGACTCAAGGCAGGAGCCACCATGCCTGTCCTCTTAAGAAGGGTCCAAAAGGAGGCAGGTAGCTCAGCCAATGCTTAGAGCTGCTCTCCGTCCTCCTTTACTGCCCAGATGCCAGGGGACCCATGCTATGGAAGCTGTCCCCTCCCCCTGGGCACTGGAATGGGTCTCAGCTGAGTCTGCTTCTCCACTCTGGAAGCTGACCCCATTTCAAAGGCCCTGGACCAGACCCCAAAACCCACCCCACCTGCCTCAGGCAACCCCTGCCTGAACCAGCGGGTGCCCTGGCCCCAGACTGTCACCCTGCTGAGTTCCTTCCCAGGGAGGCTGGCACTCCATTGCCAAGACTCCTCTGTGCCCCTCCAAGTGGCCCAGGGGAGCCCCAACCCACTGATTGCTGATTAATGCACTAACAAGGAGGCCGGTGCCTTTGCTATGCATTTTAAGATTGCAAATTAGCAGGGATCCCAGTCTCCATGGAGAAGCCTTGCACACACTTCCATCAGCCTCCTCAGACCCCTCCTGGTAACGCAGGTTTGCTGTGCTTGAGGGGGCTAAAGAGAGCCAGGCTGAGTCTCCTTTACTCTGTGGCCTTCCTCAGGCTCTCCTCCTCCTCCTCCTCCTCCCAGCACATGCCCGTGACTGACTGCTCGGCTCAGCTGCTCCCACACCTCCTGGCCTCCCACATGTCTGAGCTCACCTGTGTCTCTGCAGCCTCATTCATTCCTTCCTCCATTCAACACTTGCTGCCAGAGTCCTGAAGTATCTAGTATGCCAGGGCAGGGAGCGGACTAGCAGATAGAGGGTCTTACACTATGAGGCAGTCTGGCCAGGTGCCAGGCCCAAAGTAGGCACATATGTGTGCAGGGGGAGTTGGGGAAGTTCAGAGAAGGCTCCTGCAGCCCCTGTGTCACCTCCATGAAGCCCTTTGCTCCCTGCCAGCAAAGAGGTTGCGCAGGAATGAAGAGTGGGCATTGTTTTCATATTCTCCTTCCTGCAACCCCAAACCCTCTCACCTGCCAGACCGGGACTTGGGGCAGAGGTGAGTGGCCTGAGCCTGGGTGGGCACCACGCCCAGTCCACTCGGCAGTCCATTCCTAAGATGTGCTTATGAACAGTCCCATGGGGGCTGGACTTGGTGGAATAGGTGGGAAGGGCATGTTCAAAGGCACTGAGGTAGGGAAGCAGGTGGCGGGTCCTCCTCTTATCCTGGCCCCTCTGCCAGTATCTAAGTAGCCAGAGCTCCCAAAGAGTCTGCAACACCAGCTCAGCTGGGCTGGGACCCACACTGACGGGGCTCCTACTCCAGTCCCAGACTAGATGGCCAGTGTGTCTGGGACCCGCTCCTGGCAGCAAAGGGAGCTAAGCAAGAAAGACCCAGCCCTCAGCCTGGGCCAGTTTCTTTAAATGGAATCCTTACAACAGCCCACGGGTGCCATGCCCTTTCATGGAAGAGAACACGTAGCACACGGGGCAGGGGTTGGCCAAGGCCACACAGCTCATGAGCCAGGCAGTGGGGCTGGTCAGCCCTTTCTGGCCCCAAGGCCTCAGGCCTCAACTTGCCTGGAGTCTGACACTTGGCCCCAGAGGGGCTCCCCCTCCAGACACCTGCGCAGGAACAGCCTGATGGCCTAGAATCCCCATGGGCCCCGGGCAGGTCCACGGGGCTCCCTGAGCCTCTGAGATCAATAACCATGTGGTCAATTCTTCTGGCTCTGCAGCCTGCCCTCCTGTGAACAGGGCAGAGCTCCGCCCAACCCCAGCCTTGCCAGATGCTCCTCTCTGAGCCAATCGATGCTAACTGAATGGCTCTGCTGGTCAGATAACGACCTCAGGTCGGGCCAGCTACGCTCACAGAGCTACTGGCGCCTCTGGCCGCTTGGTACTGTCCCTCTGTGCTGCACCCCAACACAAGTCACTTCCTGGTGGACATTTCTCCACCACCTCAGCCTGGCCCAGCCCTGGAGACAAGGAAGCCAGCCAGGGCAGAGCTAGGCTTTCCTCCTCAGCCCCCAGGGCCAGGTATGGGGGTTGGGCAGAGTGGCTGGTATCTCAGGGCCCAGGGCAGTAGGACCAGCGCAAGCCTTGGAGCCAGAGAAGCCTGGGTCCCGGTTCCCAGTTTAACAAGCGCATCCCCTTTCTTGTGTAAGCTTCACTTTCCTCACCTGTAAAATGGGTATTACCCAATGAAGCTGCAGCCTGGCCCTCTCTGCCTGCAGATGCCCGTATCCACCTGCCTCGTCCACATCTCCCTCTGTCAAATGCAATCCGTCCAAGGTGAGGGGCTGCTTGCTCCCCACAAACTTCCTCCCGTTGCTCAGGCCAAGAACCTCAGAGTCATAGTGACTCTCTCCCTCCCTCGCCTCTCACCCAATCCATCAGAAATCCTGTCAGCTTAACTTCAGAACTTATCCGGAATCCATGCACTTCTCCCAGCCACCACCTTGGCCTGGGCCACCATCACATCCCTCCTGAACTATCATAAGAGTCCCCTGAGGGGTCCCCCTGCTCCCAAACCCACCTGGACACTTCTGCTAACACAGCAGCAAAAGCGTGAGTCAGAGCATGCGGCCCCTCTGCTCAACACTCCGTGGCTCCCATCACACTCAGTAAGTGCTTTCCTCACCCCTAAGTTCTTATGGTGGCCCAGGGGCAGCCCAGCCCCTCTCCTCCTGCCCTCCGGCTCACCCCTCCCCCAGCCTCCCTTTTCTCCTTGCTGCTCTCTCACAGGCTCAGCGCGCATCCAGCCCGGTGCACACGCTGCTCCCGCGGCCTGGAACACTTCCCAGGACCTCTGCAGGGCTCCTCACCTCACCGCTCTGGTCTCTCCCACATCGCCTTCCCAGCAGTCTATTTTAAAAGGGCCCCTTCCCTGTCTACTCTTCATCCTCTTCTAATAAATGACATCATTCATGCATCTTGTTTATTTTCTGTCTCCCCCTACTGAGTGTCAACTCTGAGAAGACAGTGATTTTGCCTGGTGCGTTCCCTGGTATACCCCAGGGCCTAGAACGGTGCTTAGCACACAGTAGGTGCTAAAGAAGAAAACCCTTTGGCTTAGCTCATAATAGGTGCTAAATAAACGCAGTGGTTCTGTCGGTACTGAGGCCTTGGGGTGAGAGCAGACAGACAGGAGAGCTCTGGGAGGGAGGGTGTGCACCAGGCTGCCTGAGGCTGGGGGCGGGGCAGGGTGACCAGTGCAGGTTTGCCTGGGACTAGGGGATTCCGAAGATGTAAAACCGTCAGTGTTAAAACTGGAAAGTCCCAAACAAACTAGGACAAGTTATCCTCCCTACCTGGGGGCCAAGACTATGCCCCAACCCCAGCAAACCATAAAAAAAAAATTATGGGCATAGGAGGAGGGAACAGACAGACAGGCATGAAGCATGAGTTTTCTCCAGACACCTGCACTTCTGGCCGAGTGCCTGCAGCCCCCAGAGGCAGTCCTGTGTGTGTGTACATGTGTGCACGTGTGTACGTGCCACTTACACACATATATGCACAGATCTGCATACACATGTATGTGTGTGTGAGCACATGTCTGTCCCTGGAGACCATTAAGGGCGCTGGCAGCTACAACCCTTCATCCCACAACGTCTTCGAGCTCCATCCCCGAGGCGGGCAGCACCGGCTCTGAAGAGAGGTGCACGCTTGGCCTGTGACGTACCCATCCTACCTCAGCGCTCACTCTGGCTTTGCCTTGAGCTCCCACTCTCCTCTTGACATGCCGAATTATGTACGCACTCCAGACCCCTGCAGCACACCAGGATCACTCTCAGCTGCCAAGTGGGCAGCCCCTCGTTGAAATAATCTTTCAGCTTTCATCTGCTGTGCCCAGTCCCCTGAGCAGGCCCGGCCAGGGACGCCATGTTAATTGGGCTGCCAAGCTCTCAGAGGGCCTTGTGGGAGCAGCCTCCGGCTCCCCTATCCTCCGCTCGCTCCCCTATCCTTCAGCTATCCACGTCTACCACCTCACTGTGGGGGTCCCTGTGTGGGAAGGAGGTCTGCAGGCCAGTGCGGGCAGCTCCGCACCCAACTACTGCCTGGGCTTGAGAACAGCCTCAGAAGGGGCACATTTCAGCTGGGCCACCTCAGGCAGGTCACTAAAGCTCCGAGGCCTCAGCGTCCTAATCTGGAACTGGGGTGAGAGCACCTGTCTTACTGAGTGTTGAAAGCATGCAGTGAGGCTGTACCCCTGGACTAGAAGTTCAGGGGTACAGAAAGATGCTCCCCAAGGGTGATGATTTGTTTTTCTGTTACTATTATTAAAGGGAGCTGCCGCCTAACCCCTTAGGACTCTCCCCGCCCCGCAGGGAACCCTGGCTTTCATCCCATGCACCCTGGTGCTCCCAGACCTGAGACGTCCGGCAGAGGGACCCTGAGAGATCAGACTACAAGTGGAGTAGGGGCTCAACCCCAAGTTCAAGTTCATTGCCAGGCCTTGGCTGCCCTCGGGGCACAGCAGGTGGAGACGGGTCTTGATCTCCTTGCTTTGTTCCCTCTCCCAGTCCATCCATCCCAGTCTGGAGCCACTAGCTCTCTGCAGGGAGCCCAGGGCACGTGGGCTCTAACATTCACTTTGTGAAGCCCCCCCAAGGGATCATAAACTGTGCCCCAAGTAACTCAAATTTGCTGCTCAGTTTGGGGGCTCCAGACCCTGGGCTGTGGCAGCCCAGACTCAAGCCTGAGGGTGGAGAGCCTCTGCGAATGAGCCTCCCTGGGAGGTGCGGAGATGGCTCTGAGCCCCGCCCCCTCCCCTGCGAATCCTGTGGGATTCCCTCCCCCAAACCACAGCGAACTGGACCCAGTACAACCCGATAGGCCCATGGAAACTGGAGGGTATCTTGGGGTGCTCAGCGGGGCAGGAAGCCGGACAGTCCTCAGGGGCAAGTGTCCATTGAGATGCCTGCCTGGGGCTCCCGAGGGTTTGGGACAGGGAGGGAGCGCGGTGAGGATCTACTGAATCCCGAAGACCCTGGCACCGGGCAGCACAAAGACAGGAACTGAAAACCAGCCTTTGTGGAGCAGAGCTCTGCCTGGGGGGCCCTGGTTCCTAGTCCCCTCCGGACAGCTGACACTTCCTCGCCATCAGTGAAAGGCAATTGGAACCCACATCCAGGTATCAATCACCTTCTTCTGAATCTGTGCCTCAGCTCCTTCATTCATTCAAGAAACAGCCCTGTGCTTGGCGCTGGAACAGGGAGAGACAAGGCTCCTTCCTGCATGGAGCCTACACTCTAGGAGAAGGACAAAAGGAACCAGAGGGGCCCCAAGTGATGCTGGGTGATAGGCGTGAGGCCACAGATGCAGGTTAAGGTTGAGACAAATGAAGGGACCGACATTAGCTTATGTGTTCATGGAGGCAACTGGCACCTGAATTGAAACCTTAAGGATAAGAAGGAGCCAAGGAACAAGATTCCAGGAAGAGGGAACAGCAGGTGCAAAGGCCCTGGGTCTGGACTGTGCTTGGCGTGGGAGAGGAAAGTGGGGCAAGAGATGCAGTCAGAAATGCAGGAGGCAGCCCTTCCAGGGCCTTAAAAAACCTCAGTATAGAGTGTGGATCTAATTGTGGATGTGGCAAGAAGCCACCGAAGGGCCTGAAGTGGGAGTGATGTGACTGGATTTGGGGGGCCACTCTGGAGCATAGACTGAGGGAGAGCAGGAAGTCAAAGAAGCAAAGCCTGCGGCTATTATCAGGGGGTGGCCTGGAGGGGGAGGGGCCACGGAGACAGACGTGGAGCAGTGGACAAACTGAGAAGAAATGTCTGGGATATAGAACTGACAGGAGACACAGATAAACCAGTGCGAGAGAAAGGGGGTGGGGGGTCCACGGGGAGGCTCGAGAGGATGCGGGTACAGTGAGCCTGGGGGAGCCTAGAAAAGCAGGTACAGGGGCCCCCAAGAGCTCAGGTTAGGATATGACAAAGTTTGGGAAGCTGCACAGAGATGTTTATGTGGAGGCCCCTGGGTGTACAAAACCAGAGGCGTGCCGCACACTGGGGAGTCCCTGGCACAGCGATGGTATTTCAACCCACAGGGATGGATGAGGTCACCCGGGAGAGCCGAGAAAGATCTAGGACTGAGGTTTCTGGCAAAACAACCAACCTGAAGGAATGGCGGGTGAGGTCAGAGGAAAGCCAGGAAGTGTGATGTGACTGAAGCCAAGACTGTTTCAGGAAGGCAGGTGGAGTTGGCTGTGATGAGGGCTGCTGAGGGTTTATGTGAGGACGGAGGAGTGCCTAGCTGGTTTGGGATCACAGTGGTAATTAGTGATGCTGGCAAGTTCATTTCCAGGAGAAAGGCAGGGGCAGAAGGCATACTGAGTGGGATAAAGAGTGCATGGGGGAGGGTATTGTGCTGAGTGAAATATCAATAGATCAGATACAGAAAGACAAATATCATATGATTTCACTTATATGTGGAATCTAAGAAACAAAATAAACAAAGCAGAAACAAACTCATAGATACAGAGAACAAATTGATGGTTGCCCAGTGGGAGAGGGGTTGAGGGGATGGGTGAAAAAAGTGGAAAGGATAAAGAAGTAGGAATTGCCAGTTATAAAAACAGTCACGGGGATGTAAAGTACAGCAGAGGGAATGCAGTCAATAATGCTGTAATAACTATGGAGGGTATCAGATGGGTACTAGACGTATCAGGGCAGTCCCTTCGTAAGTTATATAAATGTTTAATCACTATGTTGTGCACCTGAAACTAATATGATATTGTGTGCAGGCTATAATTGAAAAATAAAAATTTTTAAATGTAAAATAAAGTGAATGTGCTATGAGGAAGGGGAGACAGCACCGTTATTAGTCAGGATGGGGTAGGGAAGGCTGACGTAACAAGTGACCCCAGAATCTCAGTGGCTGACAACAAAGACTGGTTCTTGATCAGGCAGGGCAGCTGAGGCTCTGCTCAGTCTCCTGGCAGAGAAAACAGCTGACGGGGCCAAGTACTTACTGGCTCTTACAGCTTTTGTTTCAAGTGACACACGTTATTCCTGCTCATGTTTCATTGGCCAAAATTGGTCTCATGGCCCAGCGTGTCTGGGGTAGGAATGAATACCCCTAAGGGAGTTAAGGAGCAGCACTTGGGGGCATAGGTTTTGCTGTGAAGGGGACAGAGAAACAGGGCAGCACCTGGAAGGGCATAGGGTCCAAGGAGGGTTTTTTGTTTTTTAAGATGGAAGCTTGTTTGCATGCTCCTGAGCGTGACTCAGGAGGACGGAGGGGAGAAAACTGATGCAGTAGCAGTGAGAGGGCTAAGACACAGGCCCAGGGCTCCTGCCCTGTAACAGGAGGGGACGCACTAATGAGATGGTGGCATTAGCCCGAGAGCTCCTGTTTTCTCCATGCAGTAGGAGGGGCCCATTGGCTGAGAGTGAAGGTAGGGAAGAGGGTGGGAGTTTGAGGAAAAAGAACAGAGTGAAACAGGTGGGGTGTGTGGGGACAAGGAAGCCGAAGGTCTTTGCAAACACAAGTTCCTAATGACCACTGCCCCAGCCGCTGCCCAAGTTCCCCACCCCTCTTGCTGGACGGTTGGGGCTATCTGGCCCCTCCAATTAAGTCTGCTCCTGTCACTCCCCTGCTGACAGGGCATTAGCTCAGCACCATGCCAAGAAGGCTCTGGGGACAAAAGACCCAGTTTCTGGCTTCCACAAGCTGACTGTCTTCCCCAAATGCCTTCAGGATAGTATGTTGTGAACATTTGTCACTTATTTATTTATTTATTTTTTATTTTTTGCTACTGGCCATTAAAGCCTCTTCCTGTAATTTGGGAGCGCTCCCAGTTCATTATGTAAGTGAGCCCTTCCCTCTCTGTGGAACCTGAAAAGGTCAAGCCCTCACTTTCAAAGTCTCCCTTGCAGCTTGGGCAAGACCCAAGGCCTGGACTCAGCCACCCCACACACCTACCCCAGACTCAGGACTAGCAGTCAGTGATGCAAACACGCAGGGGCAGAGCAGGATCTGCGCCTGCAAGGGCGACAGCAGGGGCAGAGCTGGCAGGGCTAGTGGCTGCGGAGGGAACGCTGGAGGTGCAAGCTTGGACATGTCTTTGCCTTCATTTGGGACACCGCTCCCGCCTGCGGAGCCCTCAACTCTCTGGAGAGTCTGTGAATTACCCAGTGTCCTTAAAATAAATCTTCTTTTTATTTAAATTAGTCAAGGCTGAGTGTCTGTGGTTTGCAAATAAGAATCCTCACTGAAGTAATGTCCCTCCAGCTGAGCGTGGCCCTGCTTCCCCCATTTCTGTGCTCTCTCCCCCACTCATCTCAGCTCAGGGGCTTCTCACTCCCCTCTCCACGCCTTCTCGAGGCAGCAGTTCCTCAAATTCTCTCAGGGGAAGCACCCCCCCAACACACACCAGGTGACTCAGGAAGTAGGGCTATCAGTCAGTGGCCACACTCAGCCAGTGAGACTCTCCCCCAGATGTGAACTTGAACTTGAAGGACAGTGACTTGGCTGGAGCTGTTTCACCTTCATGGGCTGTTCTGAGGACACTGTCCCAGTCATTCCCACCAAGACCCCCAGAGCCACCCTGGTTTCGGCCCTCTCCGGAGTTAGGCTGTTCAGCTTCTCCTTTGGGTCCCATTTTCTTTTTGCAGAGGTCCACTCAACACCCCTCCCCTTGGCTATAAGGATCCAAATTTCCTTCATGTGTCAGGCAGCCAGATGCTCTGGAGGAGCTGGGCTCCCCTCCAGCCCAGGGAGTGGGTCTTCACTCCATTGTCAGTGCTTAGTTTAGACAGGAGCACGTGACTCCATTCTGACCAAAGAGATGCAAAGGCAGTCTGCTGAGGCGCCATCTTTTGACCACAAAGGGACCAACCTAAAGGCCAAAACCAGCTTGGCAAGGACTACAGAGCAAGAAGATGGAGAGAACCTGGATCCATAATGACATTATTGAGCCAATAAGCAATCCTGGGATATGCAAACTTCTTGGTATATGACATAATAAATCCTCTTCTTGTTTTAGCCGTTTTGAGTTGTGTTTTCAATTACTTACAGCCCAAAGTGTTCTAACTAAAACCTTCCAACAATTTCCTCTTTTGCTTAGTCAGCCAGCCTAGATTTCTCTTGCTTATAACCGAAGAAGTCTAACTTAATGTTAGACGGTGACCGACTGCAGGACTTGGCTGGGGCAGGACCTGCTCCAGGAAGCCTCTCCAGACCCCTCCCCTTCTATGTTAGACCCTCCTCCCTCCTCAGAGCTCCCTCCTCTCAAAGTGCTTAGCACTCTCTTTGAGTCACCTGTGTGTGGAACTGCTGCGGTGTCCAGCTGGTGTCTGGTACATAGAGCTCATCCATGTCTGTCTGGTGAATAAGTGAGTGAATGAATGAATGATTCAGCTGATGTCATTCTAGCCAAAAGCAAAGAAATAAGTGCTTTAATTTGCCAAGGCAGCCTTAATGTGGGTAAGTGTAGATATACAATAAGATTTAGCCACCAGAGGACCCCAGGGTAGATACCTCATGCCTAAAAGGGCAAATGGATTTACCAGGCATTTTAGGCCTTACCTCCCTTTCTCGTTGGACCCCTCTGCAGAATCGCTAGTGACTTTCCACTTAAGACCCCCTGCAGGGAAAGTATGTCTGGGGTTCTGTGTCTTAAACTGAGCACCAGGCTCCTGGATGTTAACTTTCTCATTCCCTATACCTTATACATACATCTTGATGTACACGTTTACTATTTAATACAAGAAATGAATCATGCAAAAGAAAAAAAAAACTACCCCTTGGAGTCTGGCTGAGGATCTCAGGTCCTAGGCCTTGACTTGCTTCCTCCTCCCTGCTGGTCGGAGCCCTGCACTTCCCGAGGGGCCCACTCCGGCCAGACGCCAGCACACGCCAGCCTCTGGCCCTGAGCCAAGCTGGGGGGTGTTGGCCCAGGCAGCCCTCAGCACAGGCTTGCCACTGTGGTCCCCAAACCCTATTTTCCTCCATAAGATTTTGAAAAATTCTTCATCATTCATTTTAATTTAAAAATAATACTTGCCACTTGTGAAAAAAGTTAAACGTATGCATGTAAAAAGGAAGAAAAATCACCAAAATCCCATTACTCTTGACAACCATCTATAGATAGTGCCTTGCTGTACCTTCTTTTAATACTTCCTTTACTTATGTAGGGATACATAACATTTAAATAAAAATTTTATTTGAAGCAATAAAAGTGGGATTATGCTATATATGCAGCTCTGTCGCCTGTGTTTTCTGCTTCACTTCGATCGTTCATTCATCCAGCAGCTCTCCTGGTGCCTGCATCAGAGCGGAAGGTGCTAAGGCAGCCATGGGGAGCCCAGCAGGCAGAGCAACAACCTGCGCCCCACCCCCCTGCCCTAGGAGAGTAGAGCCTGGTGAGGGAACACTCACCAGATGGCCACATCCTGACCGCACCAGTAAGGAGGAATAAAGGGACAGAGGTCCAGGGAGCGGTGAGAACTGTGGGGCTCCTCTGGCCAGTGGGGGTGGGAGGCTGGGCGTTTGAACACTGAGGATGCCGCTGGGGTGGGTGGGGATTCCAGGCAGAGGGAACAGCATATGCTGAGGGCTGGAGGCCAGAGGCAACACACAGTTAAATAACCCAAGAATGGTGTGGTAACAGGCATGATTCAGAGACTGCAGAGTATTCTGCTGTATGGACATACCATAATTCATCTGTGAAACATGCAGATTGCTTCTCAGGTTTCACTGTTATAAATTATCATGGCAGAACTGGTAATAATAGTTGCCTCCTGGGAGTGCTACTGGACGCTCAGGGACTGGAGTGAGGGGAACTTCAGAGCAGACCTGTTGGGAACTTTTGATTCATTAGCATGTGAATGGACCTATGGATTCTTTTAAGAGTCAGTTACATTAAAACTAAATAATGTTGGAATGAACATCTTTATGCATAAAGCTTTGTCCAAACTTCTCTTTCCCTAAACCAGAGATTCATTGAGTCAAAGTACTCTTGATGCATAATGAAAGGTCACCTTCTAGAAAGTCGAGCCCATGAAACCTTCAGTTCAACACCAAGAAAGTCACCAACTGGGGGGGCTTCCAGAGGGTCAGCCTTTCCTGTTGGGCTCCCCAGCTAGCCTGTGAGCTACCCAAAAGAGACAAGAGTCATGTGCCTCAAATGGAGAGGAAATCTCCGGGGCAGGGAAGCGAAGGAGACTAATGTGTTGGAGCCCTCCTGTCACCGGCATTGGATCTGCTCGTCTGGGGGCACCCACATCACTCACTGAATGGTCCCCCAAAGCCCCCATCTGGTAGTTGAGAAAAATAAGGCTCAACAAAGTGTGGTGATTTGCCCAAGATGGTAGAGCCAGGATTCAAACCAACACTGATCTGGCGCCCGCAGGAAGAGAGCTCCCTCTCCTTTAAGGCCACTGTCCCTCAAACTCCTCTCCCCGCCTGCCCACCCTCTCTCCAGCACCCCAGCCCCAGCGGGCAGCTCCCCTGCCTCCCATGGACTGTGGGTCCTTGCTCCCTGGGCAGTAACTCCATTCCTCCCCGTCTTCATTATTTATTTCCTCCTCTTGCACTTCACACTCCTGAGGCTGGGGAAACGGACAAGGCAGATGGGGAAGGAAGTGGAAATTCCGTGTAACACCATCATCTGTATCACAAAACTTGTCTTAAGTGCCAGCCCCAGGGATTTGCTGGAGTTGGTGCCACAGAGGTGGGGCTGAAGGTCAGATTAAATTGGACTGGTAACCCCAGGGGGATACTTGAAAGAGGTTGCTAAAGAAAGCTCTTCCGGCAGGATCAGGATCGCTGGGCTGCTGAGGCGGGTGGCGGAGGTGGGCAGCGGCGGCACACAGGCCAGCGGCTGGGTCAAGCTGCTGAGTGGGGCTCGCTGGTGACAGGCTTGGTTTCACACGTCCTCCCCCGGAAACCTGAAGTCTTGCCTGTTTCTCCCAATAATGAGTTGGTATAAAAATGGATCTTGAATAAAATTGTCTGCAGTTTTCAAATTTCAAACTGCATTAGTCAAAATATATCAAATTTCCATGTACTGACTTACCACCTGCTCAAAATCGGATCCTTTTTCAGCTGGAATACATTGAAATATGAAATCACCTCCTGAGAGGAAAAAGGGAAAAGAAGCGGAGGGAAGGCCCTCTCAAAATGTGCCAGTGGGCGAACTGCGATCCTGCCCTCCTCCAGACTTCCCAGCAGGCTCCCCTGGTCTCCCTCTGACTGAGGCTCCAGGTGCCCCAAGGCCCTCTGCAACTTCCTCTTGATGCCCAATTGCCAGCTCAAGCCTCTGAGCTCCGGGAAGTCTGTCACACAGTGCAGAACATGGGCATTTCAACTCCACCAACCTTTCCATAAGCACCTACTATGTGCTGGGTGCTCAGGCTCACAGAGAGGCTGGCCTCTAATCCTATTGTTAAATCTAGCAGTGACTTCTTTGTCCTCATGGACTCCCCCTCTTAGTAGCATGGGGCAGAGTTGGCCCTCCCTTCTGGAAACACTTCCTTCCCTTCCAAGACGGCTCCGCTGTGTTTTCTCCTGTCTCTCTGGCGGCTCCTGCTCTGTGGGGGTCTTTGTACCTGACTCCCCAGGGCCCAACCCTTGGGCCTTCTCTCGTTCCCAGGGCAACTCACCCAGGGCCAGGTTGAAAACACCATCTCTGCTGGGGGAGGTGGGCATGAAATGTGTGTCTCAGGCCTCAACTCCAGACCAGCCCCCGCAACTGCCCGCCTGATGTTGCCACCTGAGCCTCTAACAAGCAGCTGAGACTCAACGTGTCCAAAAGGTGTTTCCCTCACGAGCTTCCCCATCTCAGCAAACCACAATTCCATCCTTTTGGTTGCTCAAGCTGAAAATGTGGGCAATCTTTTCTGTTTCTCCCTTTCCTTCATTCTGTCCCCTTAGTCCATCAGGCCTCACTGGTTCTACCTTCAAAGACCCTAAATCCGTCCACACCACTCCATCCCCACTGCCCTGCACTCTGTCTTCGTGGCCCACACCATAGCCACAGGGACCTTCCAAACAGAGAGGGCCATCACGTTGCTTTCCTGCTTGAAACCTCCCGGTGGCTTTCCGCTGCGCCAGAGTCAAAGGCAAACTCCTTCCCAGCCCACCACATCCTCCCGACAGGCCCCCACTCATCTCCAGCCCCATCCTCTACGGCCCTCCGGTCACCAGCCGCCCAAGCCTTTCTGTTCTTAGGCCACAGCAAGCTCGTTTTCGCCTTGGCAGTTTTTGTTTTATGGCAAAATACACGTAACATAAAAAGTACCTTTTTAACCATTTGAAAACATACAGTTGAGCGGCCCTTAGTGCATTCAATGCTGTGCAACCATCACCACACCCAGTTCTTGAACACTCTCATCTTCCCAAAGGAAAACCCCTTGGCCATTAGCAGTCACTCCCTATCCTTCCCCACCCCACCCCCAAGCAGCCATTAATCTGTTTTCTGTCCCTGTGGATTTGCCTATTCTAGATATTTCGTACAAATGGAATGATACGAAGTGTTTGCACTGACAGGAGCCCTCTGCCCCAGGCCCTTGCAGCCACCTCCTTCTTAGCAGCCAGGCCACAGCTGGATGCCACCTCCCGTGTAAGGCAGAGGCCCCACCCATCCCAGTCACTCTTCATTACGTAAGTACCCTGCTCTGTTTCCCCTTCAGCACGTAACGCTCTGTGAGTGTACGGTGTTTAATTATTTGTTTACATGTTTACTGTCTTTCCTGCCTGGGCTTGTTCCCAGTGATGTCCCCAGCCCCCAGGACAGTGCCAGGCACCCAGGAGGCACTCAACAATTATTTACTGATTGACTGATCAAGCGCACTATGCAATGGAGCGGGCCACAGTGCCATAGAAACAGGGGTGGGGGGCGGAGGAGTCCCAGAGGAAAGGCAGCCTCCAACGGTGAGCAGAAGCCGCCTGGCATTCAAGGGGGGAGAAGGAGGGTGTGCCAGGCGGAAGGAACTGCATGGCCAAAAGCCTGGAGGCACGAGGCGACATGTCCACTTTGGAGTCCTAGGCTGTCTTCTCCTCTAGTTTGCAATTTGTCCCCTGATTGTTTCCCCAGGCTTCCATGGAGCAGAGATACAGCGCATGTCTGGGAGTTGGGTTTGATACCAGATGTTAAGTACTGAGAGGAAAGAAAGAACTGTCTTTTTTATTTGCCCCTCCCTCCACACCCTGGTCTTAGCATGTGCAGGACACCGCCCCCCCAAAGACACAAAGGAAAACAGGCTGGTTCCAAGCTTTCTGACTTTTGAGTCACCCTTCACCCGCCTTTAAGAGAGATGGGGAAGTGGGAGGGGATGAGGATGTACATTGTAGACAACTGTCAATTGTGTTTTGAGTATGGGGGGTGCTCTCAGGAGGTGGGACACAGCTGGGATTGGAACTGTGGCCCCCATGTGCCCTCCCTGGCCTTATCTTTCTGGGCTGAGCCACCGGCCCCTCTGGGCACTGGCCCACTTGTGAGCCCCATGCCCTTCACTGCTCCTGATTGAATCGGACCTGGCTGACCCAGGCAGGCCCTGCAGCTCTGGGAGTCCAGCTGAGCTCCCAGGAGGAGAGGCCTTCCCCAAAGCCTGGAGGCTCAGGAGGGCAAATTCAATTGTGTGCACGGCAGGAGCCATTAACCTGTCTGTGGACCTGTTCCCACCCTCTCCCCCCTCTTCCAGCTGGGCCTGTCCAGGCTGCTCTGGGGTTTCCCAGACTCCCACCACCCCAAGGGTCCCCTGCTGCTCCTGAGCTGTGCCCAGCCTCCGCTGCCCCTCAGTGCTCATAGGTTCCATCACCCCTGTCTCTAGATCCGAGTGGACTTTGAGCTAAGGAGGAAAACAAATGCGTGGGGCATTTGCCCCCTCCTTGGAGGGAAGTCTGGCTCTTGGCCATTCCCACCCCTGAAGCTTCTGGGTACAATCCCTTTGCCCTTAGGAGTCCTAGTGGGGAAGAGGCCCTGGGAGCGGGCTGGGCCATCCGAGCAGAGAATCCCGGGTCTCCATCACCTAGGGTGTGGTCTGAGCTTGCTGTCCGGTGCAGCTGCCGCTGCCCACATGCGGATTCTGAACATTTGAAATGTGGCCATTTTGAAGACTTAGTATGAAAAAGAATGCTTGCTATTTATATGTTGAAATGATAATATTTCTAATATGTTGGGTTAAGTAAAAATATTTAAAAATTAATTTCACCTGCCACTTTTTACTTTTTAAATGTGGCTTCTAGAAAATTGAAAATTTAAAGTATATGCAGCTCACATTTCTACTGGACAAAACTGGTCCAGAGCGACAGGCATGGACTCTAGGTAGGCACATCTCTTTGGCCCCATGGACTCCTTGCTCCTTGGGGAGAAGAACAACAGGAAGAGGGCGGAACAGGAACCCCTGCAGGATGGTGCTGCTTTGAGAAAACCAGTCCTGACACCCCTCAAAGGGCTCCCCTAAAAGAGTGCAGCTGGAAGACCAGTGAGGCTGCCCACACAGAAGGATGTGCCATGCAAGGTCCTGCAGACAGCCCCAGAAAGAGGCGTGGTCGGGTGCGGAAGCAGGGAAGGGCTTTGCTGTCATCAGCTCCTCCAGCACAGCACACCTGGAGCACCTGTCAGGTGCCAGGAGCAGAATGGGCCCTGAGGACATGTGGGCAGCACAGACCTGGTGGCTGCCTTAGAGTGCCTCATGCTTTCATAGACGGGGCAGGCCCACAGAGCTCTCTGTGGCCACCGGGGTGGAGGGCCAGGGGTGGCAGTGTACCCAGGAGTTTGAGAGCTCAGGAGGCAACTCTGAGTCCAGCGCAAACAGGACTCTCTGGGGAGGTTGCTGCAGCAGGTCCCCAACCTGAAATGCCACAGACCTGAGAAGGGAAAGAGGAGAGGAAGGAGGGAAGGGGAGGGAAGAGGAGGGGAGGGGAGAGGGGAGGAAGAGAGGAGAGAACGAGAGATGGAAAGCCCAAAGAAATCCAGGCATCCATGTGGGGTGTGTGCTCCAGTGCCAGGAGCTGATGGCTTCCATTAGGAGAAGGGTCTGAGGGGCTGGTGAGAGGATGAGGGGAAGGGGGCCGAAGAAGCTGACCAGGGGTTTCTGCCTGGGACTGGGAAGGGAGATGGGGGTAGCAGGAGGCTTCCCAGAGAATCCATGGGTGGATCCACATGGGGACAAGCCAGGAGCTTGCTAGAGAAGGAGGGGCTGTGGTGGCAGACCGCTGGGCAGGCCAGGCTGGGGCCGCACTAGTCTCTTCTCCAATTTCTCCCAGGAGCCCCCTGGAAGGGGTACCCGTGTGTTCACTGGGGAGGAGGGGGTGCATTGGGAGCACTTCTGAGTGGGTCTGGCTGACCCTCAAGGGTGCTCAGGGTAGGGCTGCCCTGGGGCCTCTCCTGGTAAAGACCCCTGGTCACTCTGCGTGTGCAGACCCCAAGGTCATGCACCACCATAGAGGACTGTGGCTCTGTCTCCCTTTACCTCAGCGTGGGACAACTTGTTCACTTCCTGCTTCAAAGCCCAGCTCACCCTTTTAGGCTCTCAATGCTCCGGCTGAGAACGAGGCCAGCCGCTGACGCAGCCAGGAGGAGGGACAAATCAGGAGCTCCTCCAGAACTAATGAATGAGCGGAGCCTTTGGCTCAGGTCAGCCGTCCCCACCAGCCTCCTCAGTCCTCAAGATGGCTCATTATTCCCGTATTCCCAGGAGACAGGCGCAATTTTCCCCAACGTTGCCTAATTACATTCCAGCTCTACTGATGCAGCGACTTGTGTCCAGGCTGCACACGCCTCCCGGGAAGACCACGAGCAGAGTGCTCACGCACAGGGTGCGGATGCAGAGTGCATCTTGAGGTGTGCTTGGGAGCTGTTATGTGACTGAGACCCCCGTCCTGTCGGTCCCTCCTGGTGACTGAGAACTAGCCCTGAGGCCACAGCCCGGCAGACCCAGGAGGTGTCAGAGGGAAGACAGCTGGGGGGAAGGGTGTGCGAGAAAGTGTGCTCCCTGCGGGCCAGCCACAGGGAACAGGAGCTGGCAGCTCAGGAGCATGTCAGCTTCCCACAGGGCTCCCCTAGAATGAATCCCTCCCTGCGCCAAATGGAGCTTCTCAGGCAGGGTCCTTGCCTGGGGTGGGCGAGGCCAGGCTCTGTCTTCTGGGGCTCTGTGTGGCCCTGAGTCTCAGGGACAGGGCACACCCATTAGCAGAGCCAATGGACACTGAGCTGAGAATAGAAGCTTCTGGAGGTCAGAGCAGGCTCCTTCCCACCCTCCCCTCCCTCCAACCCCTGTTCCCTTCACCCACGGGTTGAACTGCATCGGGTGCAGGTTCCTCCCTGGCTCACAATCTTAGCTGGTCCCCATGCTGCGGCTGCCCCAACCTCCTTCTACACTGTCTTTGCAGCTTCCTCTCCAACCCCCGCAGCGACCACTGCCAACCTCCCACCCCCGCCAGCTCCTTCAATCCCTACCCTTGGCCTCTAGGCTTAACCCCTCACCTCTCAGCTTCCTCGCACAGCCTTCTGATTCTGCCTGAGGGTGGCCCTGGTCCCACCCTCTCACCTCTCACCCCAAGGTTTCAATTCAAATACCTGGGGTGAGGGGGAGGACAGGCAGGAAACAGAAAAAGGTGAGATGGGAAGAAGGTAGGATGGGGCAGGTGGCCACCTGGAAGCCAGGCCCATCTGGAAGGCCCCAGGCTCCAGCCACTGCTGCCCTGCGGAAAGTGGGGGCCCCGGGTTATCAGGTCTTTTAGAGTTTGCCAGAGACTGGGAATCAGGATTTTTATATGCAATTGGTTGATAGCAAATTTCTCTCTCTCTCTCTCTCTCTCTCTCTCTCTCTCTCTCTCTCTCACACACACACACACACACACGCGCGCGCGCGTCCGTGTGAAAACAAAAGCCTGTGTGGGCCAACACAGCTCCACCTGCAGCCTGATTCCACCCAAGGCCAAGTTCCTGACAGCTGCCTCCTAGTCTGCTGTGCCCCTTCCCAGCATCCTTGGTCCCCCACCCATGTCGTGGACAGCTCCCTCTCTGACTAGAGACTTGTTCCAGTCTCCCACGGAATGGCAAAGCTCATCTAACCAAGGCCTCTCCACAGCTGCCACCTCTTTCTTCCCCTGTTAGGCAAACTGCTTAAAATGTCTGTCTCCCCACAGTAAGCCCACCTCCTCTCCCTCCTCTCTCGCTTTAAGCCCCTGCCCCTGGGGCTTCTCACACACGAACTCCCTGCACAGGTCCAAAGCCAACAGTTTCCAGTCACTATCAACTCAACTGCCCCTGGGGGCAGAGTACCCCCTGAAATCTCCCCGTCTCCTTGACACTGCTCTCTCCTGGGTGGACGCCAGCATGCGTCTGCTTGACATTCCTTCTCAGCCCCTGTCAGGGGCACCTCCTCTTCCTCCAGTCATTTCACCCACAGCCCTTGGGGACCACCATGACCCACGCAAACTCGAACTCCTCTTAGTGCTCTCCCAGCTCCAAATCCGAATCTCTAGCAACTCCCTGCACACCTTCCCTGGGATCTCCCAGACTCTTCCTACTCAGCATTTCCCAAACAAACATCACCCCTGCCCAAACCTCTCCCCTCTGCCGGGGCCACCTTCTTGGTGACCGCCAACTCCTCAGTCTGCACTACACCTGGACTTTGCCTTCTTCTCTTCCCTGGAGTCCTGTTCACAGGTCCTAGTTTTGGACTCTGGACCCCTCTCTCGATGCTACGACTGTAGCCTCCTCACCAACCTGGCACTCACCTTCGACCCCTCTATCTTCTCCATCTGAAGAGTTTTCCTTAAATTCAGCTTTGATTGGTTCACTCTGCTGTCTGTGACCTTCTTCGAGGAGGCCATCGGACTCTGTCCAAAGCCCTGGGTCCTAGGCCAGCGCTCACTCCCCGTCACGTGCCCAGCCAGGTCAGCCTGTTGCAGTCTCTCACACACACCCTGTTCTCTCCCATCCCTGGGCCTTGAGGGTCACGCTGTCCCCTCCGCCTGGAAGACCCCTCCTTCCTTTCATCTGCCTGCTACTTCTCACCAATTCTTCAAACTTGGCACATGCTAGGGAGGGTACCCCCACCTTGGACCTACCTAGACTACCCTGTTCATCCACAATGGAATCATAACTACCAGTGTGCACACAGGCACCTGTTGTTACATGAGAGACTGAATATACAAACAGGCAGAGCCAGACCACATGTAAAAATAGAACTCTGACATCCCATCTACATTAACCAGCCCGGGAAACCATACCATTGTCTACAAAGTAACCAACCCAAGAAGCCAGCCTGCTTCTCGCAGGAAGTCAGACCTGTAGGAAATCAGACCAGCTGTCTAGCAAACAGTCCAGGAAGACAAAGAGTAACCCCTACAACAATCAGATGCAAACAGTCAGGCCTTAATTAGCTTCCCTAATTTTTGTCCCCACTTCCAACTTAGGACCAAACAGAGAAAACCAAATATGCATCCCTAACCAACCACAGAGGTATCTGGTTAGCCTGCCTCCAGCTACCCCCCACCTCCACCAATAGCCTCCAATCACCGCAGACCTGAAGCCTTCCCCTTTTTCTACTATAACACGTGCCCACTCCTCTGCCTGCCTGCCATTGAGCCCTTACCAAAATATAAGTGAACAGTGGCTGATTCCATTAGAATAGCAAGCTCTGAATACATAGGCTCTATCTGTTCTCATGTAGTTGGTCTCCATTTATCTCCACATGGGCAACAAGCCATCCTAAACTTGAAGGCTTAAGTCAAAATCATTTCATGACCTCAAGGCTCAGTGGGCTGAACAGGTTCCGCAGGATGGTTCTTCTGTTGTTCTCACCTGGGGTTTCTCTTGTGGCTTCAGCCAGGTGGTGGCAGCCTCTGGAGTCATCAGAACTAAGATGCTGGCAGACCTGAGCCTGTGCCCCTCTCCACGTGTCTTGCATGTGATCTCTCTAGCAGGGCAGAGACGGACTTCTTACACGGTGTCTCAGTTCTCCCAAAACCACAGAAGCGAGGCTGCCGGCCTTCTTCAGGCTTGAGACTGGAACTCAGCCTACTGCCCCTGAATCCTATTGTTAAACCGAGTCACAGGCCGGCCTGATTCCACGCGGGACGGGACCCTCACAAGGATGGGAGAGCAGGAGGCTCCAGGGCGATCTCAGAAGATTGGCCGTGCACATCTTCCTTCCCACTGATGCTGTGCTTGGTCCTGGGGCCCTCGGCATCCAGCGGGGGGCCTGGCTGAGTCAGTGCTCGCAAGGCTTGTCAAGCCCGTCAGCGAGTGGAAGGGAGAGGGGTCCTGCAGACGACAGAAAGGCTCCATGCCGGCTCCCCCGCCCCCAGGCCCACACCACCGTATTTCCTTTGCACAAACACTGCTTGCTCTCTGCTGCTTCACACGCCTCTATTTTTAAACCTCTCAAGTGGTGAGTGGTGCTTAACATTTTTTGAATCAGGGAACCCTTAGGGAATCTCATAAAAGCTACAGGAGACCCTCTCTCTGGAGAAGTGCGACTCTATGTAATCACAATTCTGCAGCACTCCATGCCAGCTGCCCCTTCCTGGGGTCCTTCCCCGTGCCAGTGGCAGCGCAGCGCAGCGCAGCGTGTCCGCTGTCCCCGCTGTCCGAGGTACCACCCCAAGCCTGCTGCAAGGCAGACGCTGCCATTTGGGTCCATTTTATAGATGAGAAGGCTGAGGCGCACAAAGGTTAAGGAATAACTAGAAAGTGGCACCAGGATTAAGAGCAGGTGGGTTGGGCTGACCATGAAGCCCACGCACTCCAGCCACTGCACCACACGGTTTCGGGAGGTTCCAGGATGCTCTGAAGTCTGCCTGGGAACCCCAGTTTAGAAATCCTTCTCTAAGGGCCCCCAAAGTCCTGCTTCGGGATCTCAGTGCCCGGCTTTGAGACTCAGAATGAGCCAAGCCCACCCTATGCTCTTCCCCTGCATGTCCGGCTCCTCCCAGACCACACTTGTTACTCCCTTCGGCCTGGCCACCTCTGACACTTTTTGCCTTGTGATCTCTCTCGAAGTGCTCTCTCGCTACCGTCTGTCTTCACCCAAAGGTCAAGGCTCCTTCTCCCTGTCAGTTTTCCCGATGGTCTGCCCCAGACAGGTGCCTATCTATTCCCTCTCCCACGTGGGGCTCCCATTGTTTCCTAAGTGCCAATTTCCCAACCTCGCCGAGATCCCCTTGGGAGCAGAGACCCATTCTGTGTCTTTCTCACCTTCCTAGACAGGCACTCACATAAACAGCGATGCTTCACAGACTCCTCCCAGGCCCATTTTCTTTCTTTTTGGGAAAAAAAATTATTGACTTTTTTTTTTTAGGGGGGAGGGTGGGGAGAGAGAAGAGAAGAGAAGAGAAGAGAAGCATTGATTTGTTGTCCCACTTATTTATACATTCACCAGTTGCTTCTCGCATGCGCTCTGACTAGGGATCAAGCCTGAAATCTTGGCACATGGGGATGATGCACCAACCAACTGAGCTACCCAGCCAGGGCCCAAGGCCCATTTTCTCTGTTATCATTTGGATGTGTTCTGAGTACTCAAACCTAAAAAGCTAAATAAGACTCCAAAGTGAACCAGGCTAGAGAGGAGCTGGTGGCCCCTGGGCATGTCTGCTTTACGCAGAGAAGCAGCAGCTGAAATGGCTTCAGAAATAAGCCCAGGGTCCCAACCCCTGGCTGCTCCAGCTGGGATATCCGGTGTCATTTGTTTCTTTTGCATTCTCAGGGGACACTATATTGTTTTCTGATAACAATAAAGATGAAAAAGAATGTGCAGGCCCTGGCCGGGTGGCTCAGGTGGTTGGAGTGTCATCCCGACAAGCCAAGGTTGTGGGCTCAAACTCTGGTCAGGGCACATACAAGAAGCAACCAATGAATGCATCAATAAGTGGAACAACAAAATGACGTTTCTCTCTCCCCCGCTCCCAAATTGATGAATTAAAAAAAAAAGCACATGCACATATTGGCCAGATGAGCAGCTTCTACAGGATGTCACAGGACTGAAGAAATACCAGCTTCTTGAGTGAGATTTTGCTTCTCTGGTGCCACCAGTCAGCAGTGCCAGGCTCATGGACGGAAAGCAGAGAGCAGGGTGTGAGCTGCCTTAGGCCCAAGGACAGAGGTGACTGACCAGTGTCCCTCATACCATTTCTACCCCTGAGGGCTGAGGTTGCCATCCTCAGGCCCTGGGAGGAGCACTCTGCACTCAGTTTCAACCACACAAACGAACTGCTCAACAGTGAAGTTCACTCTGCATGTGAGGGAACCAAAGCTCCGACTGCTGTGTCCAGCAGGGGTCATTAGGTGAATTGAGGACAGTTTAATAAAGGGACGATGGGCAAGGGTCTAAAGGCAGGGCCCAGGGGAATGCACAGGGCTAGTAATTAACAGGAAAGAAACCACCAATGTCAACAACCGTTAGCCTGAGTGGGAGGGAAGGGCTGGGAAATCTGAAAGTAACAGAGAAGCTGTGTAGAGACGGCCCCTGACAAGGGCTCAGACCTGGGTCAGGGATGGAACTGCCCTCTAGGGAGGGGGATGCATACCTAGCAATCATTCTCTCCTCCCCCCATCATCTGCCAGTGCCTCCCATTGGTGGAACCTGAAGCCGAAGGGCAGGAGCCCACAGGTGTGGACATCCAGTGCAGCCTCCGGGCACAGTGCCAAAGGTAAGGGGCCGGCACCACAAGCAGAATTCCTTGAAACCTTCACCAGCCAGAAAGAGGCAGAGCCTGCGTTCAAACTCAGGTTTGCCTGCTTCCAAAGGCAGACATGTAGCCCTTCCATGACCCTCTTCCCATGCGTAGAAGCCAGAGTCGCAGAGGGGCTGCACACAAGTCTGGGGTTTCCTACTCACCTGAGCATTACGGCCAAAGTCTGCCTTGTTCACTACACAGCTCTGACCCTGAAACGGACCTTCTAGTTCTCTGAGACAGTATGGCGTGGGAGGTTTCAGGAAGTCACCAGCAGCGGGGGAACTGCGGCTCTACAATTAACCTAAAAGCTCTTATTAGTGTCTTGGCCTAAGAGGCCCCAAACGCCCACACAGAACTGGGTCTCCCCCATGCCACCTGGCTTCCAGCTGGGGGTAGAGAAAGGATTTCAGCAAAGGCGTGAGCTAAGACTCTGCAATTCAGAGCATCAGCAAAGAGCACAGCCCCTTTGGGTGGCGGGGTTAGGCTGCACCCCTGTGGCAGGAGGCTGAGGGTGAGCTAACGCCCCATTATCTCACCGAACCCTGCTCCTTTGCAGATTTATTAAATCGAGAGCCAATTCTGACACAGTTTCTTTCAAGTGGTTCTACCTTGCAGGTGTGCAAAATTTATTTGAGATTAAAAAGAATTACAGAGGGAGCACAATCTTCAAAGCCCACCTCCGAGACCAGAAAGAAGTGAAAACAGTAGCCCGTACAAATGTGCCATTAGGTTTCCAAATACTTGGGAGCCATGAGAAATGCCATCCCTGCAGAGAGCAAGCCTTTAAGGCAATTTTGTTGAATTCTATTCAGCATTCATTCAAAATGCCTTTAAAAATAACATATGATTTTCCTCCCTCTCCAAAGGCTCCCTTGTTCTTCCTCTCCCAGGTAAGAGCAGGCCAGCTCTGGAGTAAGAAATGCAGTCGTTCATTTTGATGGCAGATGATGGACTGTATTTCCAGGAAGGCAGATGATAAAGCCAAACATCCCTGCCCACTGGTGCAGGAGTCCTCCTGAGGTGTGCGGAGTGCCAGGGGCTGGGGGCTGACCCCCGGGGACTTCACCCACCCACAGAAGGCCACAGTTCCAGAGACGGGACTCGGCTCTGAGGAGGTGTTGATCCACAGCCAAGGCTGAGGTTGACAATTGTCCTCTTTCCCAGATGGAGATGTGATTCCCTGTGAGAGGAGGAAGGCTCTTTCTGCTGTGAGGATGGCTCAGAATGAAAGAGTCCTCTTTCTGCATGGGGTTGAGTGAGCTACAAGGAGGTCCAAGAGAGAGAGTCAGCACTGCAGAGGGAGACAGAACACACACTCAACGACAGTGTGACCTCGGGCAGGTGGCTTGGCTTCCCTGAGCTGTAAAATGAGACTCTTTACAGGGCTTTTGGGAGGAGGTGTGGTTTACCTGTAAGAGCACCTAGTGAGTTATACTCCCTGGGGAAGGTAAACACGCCTGAAGCTGGGGCTCAAAATTATTGCTCTAGTCCTGCAAAGGGCTGCCACCCAGTCCCCAGGGCAGGGAGCCAGCACGCAGAGAGAGACAGCACAGGTCATGGCTGAAAGCCCAGCTTTTGGATGAGACTCATCACTCAAATGTCTATTTGCCCTTTAGTCAAAGCCCTTAACGTCTCTGAACCTCAGTTGCCCCATCTGTGAAATGGGAACATCAGCAATACCAGGTCAAATGAGGTAATCCATGTAAAGTGCTTAGCTAGTGCTTAGTAAGCAGGGTTTAAAAAAAAAAAAAAAACACAACAAACCATTACGGCCCTCCCAGATCAGATTCCATGTGCTAAAATTTCATAACATTTTGTTTCTTTGTATTTATTTCTGCAGTTACTTTCTATTTATGGCAAGTGATACTGAGTCTCCATTTACAGGAGTGTTACCAAGTTTCCTTTTTAAATACATTTATTTAAGCTAAAGTGGGTCAATATGCAGATGAAAGAAGTGAAAAAATAGTGCAGTGGCTCACAGATGGGCGAGACACTGGGAAGGTGTGAGGCAGAGACCAAAGTTTGGGAAACACCAATATAATGCCCTGTGCGTAAAGCCAAAATCCAGGTCCAACCGTGCCCCACACCCACCCTATGGCCATTCCAAAGTTGTTCAGAGGCCAGCGACCTTGGAGCCTGTCCTTCCCCACCTTCGGGGTCCCCCCTGGATCCCACCACCTTGCCTCAGGCGGAAGTCCCCAGTTCCACTGAGGACGACTCTTCCAAAATGAGGACACTGAGAAGAGCCGGCAGAGGCCCCTTGCTGCCCAGCTGGCTGGGGATCTGGGCCCCAGGAGTGAACCACAGATCCTGAGACGGGTCTAGCTGGAGACCCCTGGGCTGAGGACGGGCTGGAGACCTGGGGACTGGGGTGCGTGGGGGTGTGGTTCCTTTGAGGAGGGACACCAACCCCTTCTACAACTTCTAAGGAAAAACTTGGAGCAGCTAGGAAATAAAACCACCACCCTGGTTCTTGCCGCGGAGGTGTTACAACTCGGTTCCAGTTGCCTGGCAACCGCGCAGGTGTGTGATAGGGCGAGCTGCGTTCCCAGGGAGCCAACCAGCGCCCGCCGGGCGGGCCCAGGTGGGAGCCGGCGGAGGGGGCGGGGCGGGCAGCCGCACCGCATCCTGCAGCCGCTAGCTTGTCCCGCCAACCTCCAGGCACCGCCATCGCCTTTGGGGTTGAGGTTTGGGCGGTCTCTGGGCGCTGGCATACGTGCTCCTGCTTCCTCTGCTGTCTCTAGTGGCTGCTGGGTCACCGGCTTCGGAATCAGTGGTGCCAGCACACACGCACGCGCGCACACTCCGGATCAAACCCAGTATTTCAGGGAAATTCCGGAGAATGGGGAAGGGTGGCACATTCCTCTCTGGAATCTGGGCTCTCATTTGGCACACAAACAACAACTCAACAAAGAAGTTGCTAATGGAACAGACGCCTTCAGAGGAAGAATTCAGTGCAGTTCTGCAATAGCTATCCAAGTGGAAGCTTTCGGGTGGGTTCTGCAGCCAAGAACAGCGGCTGGGAGGGATGGCTTGGAACTAGGCCTGCACTTGGATCCCAGCTCCTGACTGGCTGACTGTGTAACCTTGAGCAAGTCAAGCAACCTCTCAGTTTGTGCATATGTAAAATGGGAAAAAACAGGACCCCCATCATAGGGCTGCGGTGCGGATTAAGTAATGCACATAGGCAATTTAGCAGGGTAATTGGCAAATTTTTAGTCCTCAATCTCAGAAAAGTAAATAGTTCCCTTAGGGCCTGGAAGCTGTTTCCACCAGGCACAAGTCACAGAATGGCTGTGGAGACTCCCGCCCAGAGCACATGATGTTCCAACCCCACTTCCAGTAACCCGAGCAGGTGGTCACTCAGAGGTGGGGCCCAGGGAAGGATGGGGGGGGCTACCCTGCTACCCATGTGGTGGCAACACCCAGGTAGCAGAAGGTGCAGCCCCTTTATGTGCTGCCTCCATTTACAACCATCCTAGAGAAACACCAAGTGTTTCTGACTGGTGGGGGCACACAAGGTTCACCCTCTTCTGGCTTGGCCCGTCTTTTCTCTCTCCTCCTAAGGTAACAATTTCTACGGGGTCCTCATCAGCCTGCACTACGCCCTGGTCTTCCCAGGACAGTGGTTACTTATGTGCAATTCAGCAAGGCTGGACACTCCCCCAACACACACACACACCTTCAGGGAAAAAAAGGGGGGGAGGAGCAGGCCAACCCATTCCAGCCCTTTGCCCCATGGTGCAGCCCTTCTCCTTGGAGAGTGCCTCCCTCCTCCGCACCCCCTTCTTCTGATCCTGTACCACTCACTGCCTTCCACCTTCAAGACAAGTAGGCAAGCAGGGAGGCCAAGTGTGAAAGTGATCCTGCCGCTCCTGCCAGGAAGTATGTGAAGAAGGAAATCTCTGGGACTGAGGCAAACCTCATCCAGCCTGTGGGAGGCTCCTGGGAAGCCTTTATGAGCCCCAGGGGTTGAAGACCCTGAATTCATTCCACTCCCCCAGGCCTGAAGGTTCCTCCAAATCTGTGTACTACAAATCCACTTGGCTCAAGTGTGCTTTTTTCAAAAGATTAATTCCGTGGAATCCCAAGTAGCCTTTGACACTGGTGTTTACAGGGTGTTTTTTTTTTTTTTTTTTTTTTTTTTTTTTAAGAAGCTTCTGCTTTTCAGTGGAAAGACAACATACCGGTATGTGCACAGTTGTGCCTGACTCTGCTTTGGTGCCTGGGCCCCCCACCCCCACCTGCTTCTTTGTAGTTTTGTATACTTTTCATATTTTCCACAGATGGCATGTTTTACTTTTATAGTAAAAATTAAAATAAAAACAAACAAAAACAAAAGATTAATTAGTGGGTCTGCTCAGCAACCTGTTTAAATTCTTATCGGAAGTGCAGCAGGGATTCCCTAGGGGACAGAACTGGCCCTTGTCCCTGGCTCCAAGCTGCTTTCTGGAGCCATAAGGGGCAGGAAGGTCGGGGACTGACAGGACGGAGTGCCCCAGAGCAGCTCCCTACGACCCTGCTAGCAAATGGCTGTGGTCACAGTGGGCAGCAAGAGGCCAGCAGCTGCCCAGGGCACCAGCCAGAACGGCCTGGAGACAGAGCTGACTCCACCCTGGTGTCTTCCCTTTGCTCAGCTCTGTCTCTGCGGAGATATTGGGGAAATGGGCTTCGGGGTGGGAGGGTGCCTCTCCTTCATCCTTGCAGCTGCCTCGTCTGCCCATCCTGACCCTGGCATGAGTCACTGCCCCCTTTCAGCTCAAGCCCAACGTAGTGACACCTCCCTAGGCACTGCCCCAGAAGTTCTGTCCATGTCTTAGCCTTGACCACTGTGCTCCCAGGAAGCTCTAGGACCAGGCAGAAAAGGAGACTTACCAGATGCCGGAGAGGAAAGGGTGTGAACTCAAGGGGCAGGAACGACTCTTCTAAAATAATAACACCAGGTGAGAAGTTATAGGCCCTGACCACAGGGCAGGCGCTGCGCTCCGCCCCACATGTGTGAAATCCTTAACCTTGTCAACACCCTGGCAAGGCAGGTGTTATTATTCATTTTCTAGATGACAAACGTGAAGCTCAGAGAGGTTCAGAGGCTCCCACAACACCCAGAAGCAGAAAGTGGCACGGTAAGAGTCAAATTCAGGGTCTCTGCGGTCAGCCTCTTGCTCATGGCAGCATCTTTCTCACCATCATAACATCCCCAGTGCGGCACCTGGCACACGGCTAATACCCAACTAATACTAGTCGAGTGACTCAGGCAGGATGGAGGTAGGTCAAAGCTTCTATGCCCCTGCCCCTCCATCTTTCAATGCACTTGTCCCAAGCCTGGGCCCGGACACAGCATCACGCTCTGCTCATCTCAACAGAAACTAAGGGAAGGGCCAATGCTGCAGACGCCAGGTCCCCCCCTCAGATGGCCTGCAGGCAGCCCTTGCCTCTTTCTGCACAGATGTAGACTGCCAGGGGTCCCCGGATCCGGGTCTTGCGGGGCACCCCTGAAAATGGGGTAAAGGGGCAGAGCGACTTGCTGAGCTGGAGAAGGAAGGGGATGGCTCAGCGGGCAGCAAAGTGAAAGCAGGGACGGGGCAACGGCAGTCAGGTCCCTGTGCACAGGAGCCTGAGTCTCCCTTTGCTGGGAGCTCCTTGAAGGCAGGCTGTTTCTTCACGGTTCTAGATGAAGCACACAGCAGGGCAGCCACCAGAGAACTGGACAAACACCTCAGGAGGAGGCGGGGTGGGTAACAGACCCTGGGGGGCCATTTGGTGGGTGAGCTGGGCTGAGACCTCCCCTCCTCCCAAGGACGGTTGTCCAGTAAAAACGATGTCAGTCCAGGCAGATTTACAGAGATGCTAACCAAGCATCCGCAGCAGCCCCCCAGGCCCTGCCCCTAAATCTGTATTCGTGACTTGTGTTTTTTCACAGAAGGGGCCCCAAATTGTATAAACTTTAGGCTCCACAAAATCTGAATCCTGCTCAGAATGCCAGAACTGGGACATTCCCTCCTGCCTGCTCCCGGCTGGAGTGGGGTACACTGGTATTCTGGGGAAGAAAAGTGAAACCCAGGCTAGAATGCGAAGGGCTGGCGGGGGCCCTGAGGCCGAGGAAACCCCCAGCCAGATCTTGGCCTCGGTGGAGGCTGCGTCTACAGCGCATGCAGGCAGGAGGGGTGGTCAGTATCTGTCCCTTCACCCCCCTGCATTTAGTCACAATATCAGAATCCAAAAATTCTTTCTCTTTCTGAATGTGAAGGTTCTTTTAAGGGGACGGATATGTCCCTTTTTAAGGGGAATCGATGAAAGCCCTAACCAGCGTGGCTCAGTTGGTTGGGCATTGGCCCACAGAGTGAAAGGTTGCCTGTTCTGTTCCCCATCAGAGCACAAGCCTGGGTTGTGGGCTCAGTCCTGGTGAGGGCACATATGAGAGGCAACCAATCAATGTTTCTCTCTCACATCCATTTGTCTCTCTCACATCCATGTTTCTCTCCCTCCCTTACCCTCTCTCTAAAAATAAATAAATTAAATTAAAAAAAAATCTGTAAGAACCCTGGATGCTCTAAATTGCCCCATATACGGAACAGTACACATCACTTCAGGGTTATGGGTGCCTGAGGCCCATGGGTGGCCCTGTAGGAGGCAGAGAGGCCAAGGTTGAGGTCCCTCCTATGGAGGCAGCATGATATGACAATGGAAAACGGTGACAGGTGACTCACTTCCATCCCAGCTTCTATCTAAGTCTCTTCACTTCTCAGACCTCCACTGGGCTTCGCATTAAACGTTCTCCACATTCCTTTCAACCCGAGGATTCTGATGGTTTCTGCGACTTCCATCCGCTGCAGGCCTGAGCACTGCCCCCAGACCTCACATGCAACAAGCATTTTCATACTTTGGTCATTGAATTTTCTCCGTTACCCAGTGGAGTCAATATTCTTTGCTTCATTTTACAGATCAAGAAACCCCTCTGTCACGGTGAGGGGTAAAGGAACACCCCACAGGTATGGTAAGTTGTGGGGCTAGGATTTGATCCTGGGTCTACGCAAGCCGGTACCTTTACCACAGCTCACACCAGCACCCTCAGTCCCCTCCTTCTTTTCAACCTGCTGTCAACTCTGCCTTGAAATATGGGTCTTTCCTTCCACCTCTTGTACCTCTTGGCCTCAAGCCACCTACCTCCCCCTCTGTGTCCCCAGTACCTGCTAGCCACCTGGAAGATGGGAAAAAGAAGGACCCCATTCCCATCCAGCTGGATCAAATCCTACTGAGTTTGACCTCTCCTGGGGCCACTGCTCCATTGGGGGACAATTAATGGCTGTGGTTAATTACTGGACACTTAGGCATGGAGCAGCCAACATCAACCAGGATTGTACTCCCAGCTTAAAAGCCCAGATTAATCGCCCTGGGTGGTTCTGTCACACACAAGGATATATTTTCTTCTTGGAATTTACAAGTAGTTCCATCTGAGAAATAAACAACCAGAGATAAAAATTACACTGTCACAGTGCAGGTGTGATAGATGTAGGAAGCAAGCCGTCGTGGTCGCTGAGGAGGTTCTCTACTGACAGATCCACCAAATGAGGCCTGGAGGAGCCCCAGGTAAACCGAATGAGATGCTGATGGGATCTCAGCCGAATGGAAAGCCGGGAAGCGTGGACTCTCTGCAATTTACATTTCATCACTCTAAATCATAGGGTTCCCACGCTAGCCTCCCGGAGCCAGGGTGAGAAGTTGACTGGCAGGGGACCGCCTCAGGCTGCCCTGCCTCTGAGTGGCAGGTCTCAGAACGGGGCCTGCAGGGACCCTAGGAGCAAGCAGGAAGACACTCGCTATAACCTCGGCAGCTTTGGCTCCACCTAGACATCGACTACCTGTCTCATCTCCACTACCAGCTGAGGCGGGCTGAGCCTGTGTCCTGTGGAGGGATCAGACAAGATAAGTGCACTTCCTTCCTATGAAGGAAGACACTGGGAGAGGAGCCGCTGGGAGAGGAGCACAGGAAGACCAGGTTGGACCTGGAGTCAGAGTGACAACAGCAGCTAGCATTTCTTCAGTCCTCTGTAAGTGCGTGGCTGTCCGCGGGGGACACAGCGAGGACCACCTCGTACCGTCGGTCCCAGGGCGGCCCTCTGCGGCAGGGACTATCATTATCCCCACTTTACAGACGACACACTGAGGCTCGCAGAGGTCAGTGATTTCCCCAGGTCCCTGGAGCGAGCGGACTGAATGCTGGCCCCCAAAATCGTATGTCCACATTCACAACAGTGTGGGGACTGACAGCGGGAACGCGGGTGGGCCGGGTGGAGGCAGGCGAAAGGGGAAAAATTGGGGCAATTGTAATAGAATAATTATAAAAATTTGTTTACAAAAAAAGATATGCCTGTGTCCAAATCCCTGGAACCTGTGAGTGTGACCTTATTTAGAAAAAGGGTCTCTGAAGATGTAATTAAAAATCTTGAGCCCTGGCTGGTGTGGCTCAGTGGCTGAGTGCCAGCCTGTGAATCATAGGGTTGCGGGTTCAATTCCCAGTCAGGACACATGCCTAGGTTGCAGGCTGGGTCCCCTGAGGGGGTCATGTGAGAGGCATCCACATATTGATGTTTCTTTCCCTCTCTTTCTCTCTCCCTTCCCCTCTCTAAAAAATAAGTAAATAAAATCTTAAAAAAAAAAAAAAGAAGAATCTTGAAATGAGATCACCCTGGGTTACCCAGATGGACCCTAAAATCTAATGCCAAATGTCCTTATAAGAGACAGAATAGAAGAGGACGGAGAAGGGAGAGAGCCTCCTGAAGGCAGAAGCGGAGCCTGAAGTGATGTAGCCGCTCAGAGGGCCACTACCACCACACGCTGCCAGGCGTGAGGAGCAGACAGTGCCGCAGCGCCCTCAGAGGGAGCACGGCCCTGCCAACACCTTGCTTTCAGGTTTCTGGACTCATGACCTGTGAGAATAAATTTCTACTGTATTAGCCACTAAACGCATGGCAATTTGTTACAGCAGCCCTAGGGAACCAATACAGCCCCACAGGTAACAAATAGCGGAGCCAGGGTTCAAGGGTGGCAGGCTGACCCCAGACTCAGGCTGTGCCTGCCCAGCAGGTAACGCTGCCAGGCACCAGGGGCTTGGGTGCCTGTCCTGGCTCCACAGCAGTCGAGCCGTGCGACCTGGAGAAAGTCGCTAAGCCTCAGCCGATTCCTGTGTCCTGTGGAGGGATCAGACAAGATAAGTGCAGTTCCTCAGGCAGGGGCTGCCACAGTGAAGAAAGGACAGATGGGGTTCCGAGCAACACAGGGGTGAGAAAGAAAAAAAGCCTTAATGAGCCACCAGCAGGCTATAATTTGTGCAGGTTTCTGTCGCCCCACAATATGTTCCTGAGCATCTGGACACAGCGCCCTGATTTTCCTTTGGGAGAACTGCTCCTGCCCAGCTCTGCGCCCACGTGCTTTGATGGAGCCCACCCCTGCCCCCACCAGCCCATACTCCCAGGCCTCAGAGACGGATTCAGGACCAGATTTGGGCCAGGAACATCCGGCCCACCACTTTTGCTCAGACTGCTGTGGGGAGAGAAGCTCCCTCTCTCCGAGGGGAGGGGGCCGTGAGCCGAGAGCTACTGGGGCCTTCTCAGCACTGTGCCAGCTCAGGGGAGCCACACCAAGACACCAAGTCCTGCTGCACCGTACCATGGGATCAAGTTACACCTGAAGACGGATCTTTCAGTTTTAGGAGTCTGTGAGATTCCTTTTTTGTTCCAACAGTTTGGGCTTCTGTCATTTATAACCACAGTGTCCCAATTCTCAGGTGACCAGGCACTGCCAATTTCTAAGGGTCCTTCTAGTTCTGAAGCAGGTGATTTCAGGTCCAGAAAATCCACATGTGCACTTGCCTGTAATGCATATGTGTGTGAGTTCACAGACACACCTGCATGTGTGTACTTTCCTTGCAGGACCCCCGCCCCCCCCCACACACATCTTTGACAAAAGAACATTTTGCCTCCACTGCTTGAAGCCCCCCTTAGGAAGCTGCTGACCCACTGGGGGTCCAGGCAAGCCCCGCCCAACTCTTCCTGGGTGCTTCCAGTAACTTCCAGGTCACATCCTGAAGCCTCGGAGTCCAACTCCTCTATGCATCTGCAGATAGGTCCCCCAAACCTCTCCTGCAGGGCCAGCCAGCACATGGCTTCTTCGGGAGCCCCTAACATGACCCGGTTTTCAGCATCCTCACTAGTTCATAGTTCACACCCATTCGATAGGAACTCACTGAGTGCATGTGCCAGGGACGGGGTGAGAGCTGGGGGTACAAACTGAGAAAGGGGACCTGACCCCGTCCTCACGCAGTTCACAGTCCGGGGACACGCATGACTAGCTGTGGCACTAAATCATTAATTGACACCGCTTTTCAGCTCCCAGATACCACCTGAGTCCACAAGGCCACTCTCCTCTGGGGACTGCAGTGTCCCTTCACTTCTCTGTCCTCTCCCCTCTTCTGCCCCCAAGTCTCTTCCTCACGCGGTACTCAGGGCGGTCTCCCAAAAATAGGAGTCCTTTAAAAATGTCACGCAGTCCCGCTCTGGCTGGTGTGGCTCAGTTGGTTGGAGCATCGTCCTGTACACCAAAAGGTCATGGATTCTATTCCTGGTCAGAGCACACACCTAAGTTTCGAGTTTGGTCCTGGGTCAGGGCCCCTACGAGAGGCAACTGATCTACGTATCTCTCACATCGATGATTCTCTCTTGGTCTCTCTGGAATTTAAAAAAAAAAAAAAAAAAAAAAAGTACCCCAGTCCCTCCTATGGCTCCCCATCACACTGAGGATAAAAATCAGCAACTTCACCAGGGCCTACAAGGCCCTGCGTGGCCTGTCCACCCTGCAACCCCCCTTACCCTCCACATCCTCACGTCCCAGCCCCCTGGAGGCCATCTTGCTGTCCCTAGAATGCACCAAGCACTGTCCCTCTCAGGGACCTTGCATCGGATATTTCCTCAGCCCAGCTCCTTCCCACATCTCACTCAGGTCTCCGATCAACGGCACCTCCTCAGGAGGCTTCCCTGAGCACCTTGCCCTAAGCTTCCACCCTCACCTTCCGCGCCTTTGCCATCCCAGCACTCGCCAGCCCTGCCATCACTTTCTCATCTGTGACCCGCTTGGAGTGTGAGCTCCATGAGAGCAGGCTGGGCCCTCTCTCTCACCACTGTGTCCTCAGCACCCAGGGCCTGGCACCCCACTGGTGTCATTAGGTGTCTGCTCAGTGAGTGAATGGATGGTGAATGCTGTAGGGACATGGAACTGGAAGAGGTACCTGACGTAGGCTGGGGGCTCAGGACCACTTCCAGAGGGGGTGTCATTTGAATGGAGCTCTGAAGGAGAAGGACTTCATCATCCAGGTGAGAGGGATGAGGTAGGGGCAGCATCGCTGGCAGCATAATCACTTGTGGGAGGACCTTTATGGGGAGGAAGACCGGCAGGTGTGAGGAACAGAAAATCAGCACATGTGAGGGGCAAGTGGTAGCAGGCGAGGCCAGGGGGATACGCAGGGGCCAGTTCACAGGAGTCCCTGGAAGCCCTGCTTAAGACCTGGGCTCTATTCCCAGAGCTGCAAGAAGACACTGAAGGATTTTAAGCAAAGCGGTGTGATTAGGTCGTGCCCCCTAACATCACTGGTCTCGTGTGGAGTCTGCAGTCAACAAGCCAGAGCAGCAATCAGGGGGCTACGCAGCAGGCCAAGCCAGAGACGAGGGACCCCGGTTTAGGGTGGTAGAGACACGGGAAATGGAGAGAAGGAGATGGATTTAAGCAACGTGCGGGCGATGGACTGGATTGGTGGACGATGACGACAGACAGGATGACTCAGTGGGTGCTCAGCAGAGAGAGAAGCAGGTCCCTCACCGTCCTAGATTTGGACACTTCTATTAATATAGCCAAAGATTATAGATGCTTTTTGGGGGAAGGCACATCAAACTTTGAATCGCTGTGCTTGCAGGCAAATGCTCCCTCACCATCACAACCCTTGCAGAGACAAGAAGGGCCCATGGTGAGAGCGCTGAGTCTTGCAGCCCTGGGAAGGGCACCCAGGGCATCGCACACCGGCTGGGGCCAGAGAACCGCTGGGGGTGAGATGTGACTTCAAGGAAGAAAAAGTGGTCTTGGGTGAGGGGATACACCTTCTTCCTCTAGGCTAGTGAATTTTTGAGAGGAGAAAAAAGAAATAGTAGGAGAAATATCACCACACTATACCACCTATATGTCTGTTTCTAGAGGCTTCCATGACCACTACCGACGTTCTTCTGGACTGCCAAAGCCTGTGCATGATCTCAGAGACCAGAGGAGGAAGCCACCTGGCAGGAGGCTCAGGAACTGGTGTCTGGAAGACGGGCGCGGAACAGAGGCCACGTCTGACCAGGGACGCCTTCCTTCGGCAGAAATGAAGTGGCCAGGGAGAGGCATTTTTCAGGCTTCCTTTAATTTTTAAAAAATTTTCCCCTTACCATTTAGTCCCCTCACACCACCTCCTGCCGCCGCAATCACCACGCTGCTGTCCATGGCCATGAGTCCTTCTTCCTTTTCCCTCAATCCCTCCATCCCCTTACCCTCTCTACCCTTAGCTGTCAGCCTGCTCTCCATCTATGAGTCTGTCTCTATTTTGCTTGTTAGTTCAGTTCGTTCATCAGATTCTACATATGAGTGAAGTTGATATTTGTGTTTCTCTGACTGGCTTATGCCACTGAGCATGATCCAGGTCTATTCACATTGTTGAAAAGGGCAAAACTTTCTTCTTTTTTACTGGAAGTAGTAGTCCATTGTGTAAATGTCCCATAGTTGTTTTATCCACTCATCTACTGGTGGACACTTGGGCTGCTTCCGTATCTTGGTGATTGTCAATAGCGCTGTAGTGAACATAGGGGTGCTTCTGTTTTTTTGAATTAGTGTTTTGTGTTCCTTTAGATATATTCCCAGAAGTGGGGTCGCTGGGTCAAAAGGCAGACCCATATTTAATTTTTTGAGGCATCTCCATACTGCTTTCCACAGTGGCTGCCCCAGTCTGCGCTCCCTCCAACAGGAGCCCAGGGTTCCTCTTCTCCACATCCGCGCCAGCTCAGGCTCCCTCTAACTTTTAACAACTGTGCCGGTGACACCATGAAAAATGATCATCCTGGGTCACACACCAGTGTGACGACACTTACTGCCACAAAACTGTACAGGTAAAATGACTCCAATAGTAAATGTTATGTTATTTATATCTTAAAATAAATAACAAAAAAGATACCCTATAGTCCATTGAAACACCCACTACCTCATGCTCTAACTTCTCCTAGAAGATGCTGGCTGAGGTTGTCTTTGGGCCAAGGTTGGACACATACCACAGGCAGTTCACTGTCCTGCTTAACACTGGACTCCATCTTTTATTTCCTATTAGGAATTTCTTGGAATAAAATCAAACAGATTAATGTTTTAAAAAAAAAGTCATCATGGAGCTTTGGGAGCCCAATATAGACACTGTTTGGAGTGGGAACCTTTCCAGAGCTGGACCCTCCAGCATGTCCTGCAGTTGGCCTGTCCTGCTCCCTGAAGTCACGCTGCATTGTGTCCAGGAGGTGAGACGGCGGGCACCAAGCCCTGACTCACCCTCCTGCCTTCCACACCCAGCCTCCTCGTGACTCACAGCCACCCAAACAGAGCAGGGGCTTGGGCTGCACACAGGAGGGAGTCCCTCTCTGGGTGCAGAGAGAGCTGACCTGGGTGGGATTTGGGTCTGACCTTGGCCAATTAGTACCTTGATGGGTGTAACCAACCGAGTCACAGATTCAATTTGATCCAGCAAACACTTAACCGGGCATCTCAGCGCCAGCCCATTTCTGTCTGTTCTGTAAGTGCAGTGAAGCTCAGCCTCCTCTCTAGATTAGAGCTATTTGTATTTCAAGGCAAAAAGGTAGGTTTTAAGTACCTGTAAGAGGCAGTAATGGATGCCTGGAGGAGGGGTGGGCACGGGCTGAGGCGGAGGGAGGGGCGCTGAGAAACAGCCTGTGAGTCAGTGCGGCAGGACTTGGCTGCAGGCAGGGAAGGGAAAGTAGACAGAGAAGCCAGTTGAAGCCTGGGGGTGTGGGGAAGGTGTTTGTTTAAAACCTCTCCCTACTTTCTTTTTAATCAAAAAGATAATGCATGCACATAGTAAAAAAAAAACAAAAACACTTTTTTTGTAAGAACACAAAAGGGTATACCATGAAAAATAAGTCTCCTCTCCTCTCTGCACATCCAGTCCCCAGTATCTTTCTTCAGAGGCGTCCCACTGTTAACAGTCCCTTTTGTGTCTTTCCAAAAAAATTTCTCTCACGTACAAGCATATCTCGCTTTTTAAAACCCAAATGGTAGTGCAGAGTATTCCCACTGTGTTCTCACTTCGCAGTAACACACCCTGGCACCCGTCCCATACCAGCACGCAGAGTCGCCCATTCCTCGGAGCACAGGATCCCACGGAGCGGGGTGTGGCAAGCTCCCCAACCGGCCCCCTGCCGAGGGACGTTTACACTGTTTCCAGTGTCTGTGATTATTGGCAATGACGACACGTGTGCTCCTATGCGTGTGTTTCTGCCCACAGGTGCCAGGGGATCAGTCGGATAAATTCCTGGAAGTGGAATTGCTGCTATATTTAGATAACGGGGTTGGGACTGTGGCTGTTAAATCCAGCTGGAGCTGTGTCTTCAGAAAAGATGTATGTATGGAGCCCCAAATGCCCTCCTTCCTTGCACACTCAGGCCCTGGTCCCCTCACCAACATGGGGTACATCAGAGCAAGGGACTGAACACAAGGGAAGAGTCCCCCTTGGGGTTTAGATACAGCCAACCTGTGTAGCTGGGGACGCAGTTGGAAGCTAAGGGTGTGCAGACCCCTTTGGTCAGGGGCCAAGAGTTCATAGGGGGATCAAAGCTTAACGTGCAGGCATTTAGTTAGCACAATGCCTGCCACATCAACATGAGGTACTACTGGGATGATGATGATGATGATGATTGTTATTATTCAGAGGGAGCCCTGTCTTGCCAGGAAAGCTCCCTGGGTCAGCCTGTCCAAGAGTCCAGTTGAGTCAAAAGAGCATGCTCAGCATCTGCAGCTGGGCGAGAGCTGAGACGGGCAGTCCCCACTTATCACCACTTGGCATCTGGGACTCCCAGGCCTTGCCAAGACCTAATAAACACCATACGTCATGCTTTGCCACTGTCACCCACGCGTTCCCTGGTGCCTGCTGATGACATCCGCCACTGCACACAGTCAGCATTTCACCCTGGCACATGGCTCCTTCATGACCTGCTTTCTTTTTTAAGTGGTGGATGCAGCCTGAATGATGTCGCTGTGATGTAATGAAACACGCGTGTGTTATTGGGGACGAGGAAGCATGGGGTAGGTGCACCAGGATTTACAAACCCCCACAGAACTGGCCTTGATTGGGGGCGCCAATCCTGGGTTTGAATCCTGGCCCCAACACTTATAAGCTCGGTGGCCGGGGAAGTCATTTAACTTCCTTGAGCCTTAATTTTCTCACCAGTGAAATGGGCTAAGCATTTGTTCTAATAGGATTACTGTAAGGAGTAAACAAGATAATGGATTATTTATGACTTTTTTTATAGACCAGGCTTATTCCAAAAATGATTTCAGGCAGTTGAGATAATGCATGTAAAGTTCCTGGCACATAGTAGTGGCTCAATAAAGCATCCATTTCCTTCCCCTGCCCTCTGTCAAAGTGGTCACTGTTGGGCCCACCCCCCACTTCAAGTAGCCCCATCCCTTGAAGCTCTTCTGGAACTTGTGAGCAAACAGGCTCAATTCTTGAATCCCACCTCATTTTTAACCTTAAAAAAAAAAATCCCAACAACAAAATAAACCACATTCTGCAGATTGCTCATTTCCTTTATTCACAACACACAGCCTCAAATTACTTTTGGCCTTTTCCAAAAAATCAAACCCACCCTCAAAGGTCAAGGATTCACCACTGGCTGGGGCTATTAAGAGGAAAACGCTGTGAGATCTGAAGCAATTTCCCAAGAACGTGCCAAGTGTTTTGAGCTAGCACAGCAGAAGTGGAGTAAGAGCACATCCCCCCAGCACCCATTCTCAACCGCAGGATACCATGAACTGGCCCATTCCTTGCGACAGTGGTCCCCAACCTTTTTGGCACCAGGGACTGGTTTTGCGGAAGACAGTACTTCCACGGACGGGACAGGGCTGCGGGGTGGGGATGGTTTGGGGACGATGCATGTGCATTACATTCCAGCTCACTTCCTGCAGTGCAGGCCCAAAGGCGGGGGACCCCCTGCCACAGGACACTGAAGCTCAAAGCTTCTTTGTAGGAAAACCCGCCTCCCTGCTCCTTGGTTCTAACCCTTAGGATTACATTTCCTAGTCTCTGGAGGTGTGTGTGCTGGGGTGGGGGTGGGGGCCCATTTTGCTGTCCCTGAGAAGTGTGTGCTGGGTGGAATTGGTTGACACTGGGTGTGAGGGTAAGGTGTTGAAATGGTAGACAGGTCTGAGGGGATGGCGTGGCCTCCCTTCTGTCTTTTACAGGGACACTGAGAAAGAGACTCTGGGTGAGGGACGGGATGCCTCAGGATGCAGAGCTGTGTCCCCCACTCCCAGCCCACACCCACTGTGTTACAAAGGACCCACCCTTTGTAACACAGTGGTCAGGGCACTTGGCAGGGCAAATGCTGCCCACGGTCTGAACTTCCTCAGCCTTGTCCCCAGATATTCTCCAGCTGGAAATGCCAAAGGGCCCACTCCATCCGCTCCCTGCCAGCTCGGAGCTTGTTCCTCCCAAACCCACAACTTGGAAGAAGTCCCTGCCCCTACTGAACCTCTGAGAAGGCTGCAGGCTCTGTGGCAAAGTGAAAAGACCCTAGCCCAGCCTGGGTTCAAATCACTTGGACAGCACAGGCAGGCCCTGCCACCTCCCACCTCCAAGCCTCAGTTTCCTTGTCTAGAAATGGGGACAATACCCACTGGGGTTGGGGGTGGGGTCAGGAAGGGGACTTGTAATGATGAATCAAGAGGATGTAGGCCCTCCGCCAATGGCAGCAAATATGCTCAAGGCCCTCTGGCACAGGCCTGAAGCTGGAATGTGAAGCCTGGGGCCGTGCCCTGAGCCCACAGGGATGGAAGGAGTCACGGAGACCCCAGCAGCCCTGAGCTCCCACTGTGTAGCTATGGAAGGGGGGCAGGGAAGGGACGCCTCTGAAGCAGGGGGCCTAGATTGGCTCAGCTCAAGACCTTTGACCTTCCCTTGCTCTCCTCCTGGGCTCATTCCAAAGAGGAGAGGGCTGACTCTTGCTGTGGATGGAAGCACCATCAGCCAGAAGACAGCGGAGCACAGTGGTTACACCTGGCATGCAGCACTGAGAAAAGACCTCTGCATCATCATCGTTCCTCTTCCATGGTCAGCTCAAGGTCTACAGCCAGTTAAAGATAAACAAGTCCTTATCCTCTTGCTAATTGGTTCAAATCAATTGACCTTGTAAGTGGGTCTAATGTAAAACTGGTAAAGGATGACCTGTATGTCAAACAACCCTTGCATTTAACTAGCTGTCACTCAAGCAACTGAACAGGGCTCATTAACCCAAATTTCACAGAACATCTTCTCCTGATAGGCTGCAGAGCGCATGTTTCCCCTATTGGGCTAAAACATTTGCGGGGCAACAGGCCTGTTAGAGGCGTCAGGTCCTCTCAGGCAGGTGGTGATAACGCCAGTGTAGATTCTTCAGGGGGGCAGCGGGGGCACTGAGCCTGACACAGGAGTCCCTGGGCCCTGCCCTGGCTCAGGCTGCCTGGCAGGAGAAGGGGCTGTGTCCCAAGTGTTGGCAGAGGAGGAGCAGGAAGACGGCTGGTGCTCCCGGCACTCTCGTGATCTGGCTTCCACTGGCCTTCTGATCTGTTTCCTCGTTCAGCCTGTTCCCAGGAAAGCTTGGGTCTGTCTCACTGAACCCACCCAAGCTGGGTCACCACTGTGTCCAAGTGGAGCTGATGTTCAGTTCAGTCTTTCACTGTCTGATGTTCAGTGTCTGAAATGGTCTGGAAACTGATAAAGACAACAGACACCAGGAGATGGCCAAGAGCTCTTGGCCTGGGTGGAGCTAGACAGCAGCCCTCTCCACCTGCCCAGTGCCCCCGTGGAGGGCTAGCTGCTGGCTTGGGGTGCCTCTCAGCTGGCCAGAGCCACCTCTCCCTCTGCTCTGTTAATAAAGCTCAGCTGAGATCCTTCTGAGGCCCCCCCCTCAGGGTTTGATCCTTGCTGCTCTGCCTTATCAACCTTGCTTTTCACAAGCACTTAAATGCATGAGAAAAGGGAAAAAGTGAAATCAGATAGAAATGCAGGTCTGTTTGCTATTTTCTCCAATGAAATGTTCTGGGTAAACAGCAGACGCCTTTGATGAAATCCCAGCAGGCTTAAACAATAAAGCTAGTTACAAACTCAATCTGGCAGAGATATCAGATCTGAAATTGTTTCAAAAAACATGTCAACATTTTCTAACGCTCCTTTAAAAACTTCCTGGGCTGCCCACTGTGGAGATAGGACAGGGGCAACCCCAGGTCTCCCAGTGCCATGGCACTTGGTGAGCCAAGAGCCCAGGAGCCCAGGCACAGGCTGTTCTGGCTTCAGGGACGGGGCTGCCAGCTGGAGAAGCCTACAGGGCCACTTCATGGTCACTGCCCAAGCTGGACAGGACAGCAGTCTCCCTCTCATACACACTGCAGACCCCCACCCCCAAACCTGGCCTCCCTGCCTCCACCCTTAACCCCCTGTCTTCTGTTTTCCAGACTGCAGCCAGCAGGAGTTTTACAAAAATGTAAATCAGATCATGCCATTCCTTTGTTTAAACCTGTAACACCTTTGCACTGCACTTAGAATAAAATCCAAACTCCTCCCACGGCCCACAAAACCCCTATGGGGGTCTGCCGCTGCCTACTTCCAGTCCTTCCAGTCTCTTTCCTGCCCCTGGGTCTTTGCACTTGCTGTAAACTGCCTGGGATGCCTTTGCCACAACCCACTGTCAGGGTTCATCTCCCTGACCACCTTACAAGTGCTGTTCCTCCTCCTGGCCAAACACATTACTGTTTATTCTCTACACAAAATTCACCCACTATCTGAAATCACTTACTTTATGTGTTTACCGTTTCCTTCTTTGGAATGTAATTTCCCCAAGGGCACAGACTTGTGTGCTGCCTTACTGGCAGCCTATATAACTGGCCAGTTGTAAGTAAGTGCTCAATAATTATCTGCTGCCTGAATGGATGAATGAATGAATGAACAGCAAGAATGTCATCACCCCTCTAGGGATCCTCCAGGGCAATACCCAGGAGGCCTGGAATGCAGCACAAAAGAAATACCTTTCCAGCCTCTCTCCCTGGCCTCCCTGGTTGTGCCTGTTCCACCCAGGCCTCCCCAAAGGCCCCTGCAAGCTTTGGCTCACCAAGCCTTGGAGGTCGGGTCCAGGCTGGGGGCAGGGGCTCAGGAACCAAGGGGGACTCAGATGTCCTCCGTTCTGCTGCTCCCTGTTCCCTGAGCTGCCGCCTCCTCTCCCCCCTTACCCGACCCAAACTCACAGGAAGCCTCTAAGATGTGGGTGGGCAGGAGTGGTCAGGGAGCTGGGTCCTCACGCTCCTCACAGGCCTCCTTGGAAAAGCGCAGGCCCTGGTCTGCTGGGGCCTCCCGGGGGCCCGGGCCAGGGGTGGACCATGATGCTACCCAAGGGCACAGGCCCCCACCTCCACCCGGCCCGGGGCCGCGATCGATCCCTGCCGCTCCGACCTCACTACGGAGGAGAGCTGCCGGGGCTGGCAAAGGAGCCAGACGGCTGCGGAGGGGGCGGGGAGGCCTCTTTGGCTCCCTGGCCCGGATTAAATATTTACTACGTTTTGTTTGGCCTTTGGGGGAAGGGCGGGGAGGACTGTCGCATCGATCCGGAGCTGCCCGCGAGGCCCGGCCGGGCCCAAGGGCGAGGGCGGTGCCCAAAGCGGTGCCCCCATCCTCTGGCACGCCGTGCAGCGCGCCCTCAGGGTGGGGGTTGCTCCCAGCGGAGCCGCAGGGCCGCGCTGACAGATCTGGGTTACCGCGCTGGGCCGCGGGGCGCCGCTGCCGGCCCGGAAACGCCTCCCCCTCGCCGGCGCCGCGGCCTTTGCCACCCCGCTCGCTCCGGCCGTTGGTCCTGCCCGCAGCCCGGAGCCCGAGCCCCGCCCCGCGCGACCCAACCCCGGACCCGCGGCGTGTCGGAGCGTCCAGGCTGCGCTAGGCCGCCCTAGTAGCGCCGTCGCATCTGACCCCGCGGCAGCAGCGGGGGAGCTTCACGCTCCCATTTTACAGACGCGCAATCAACCAGAGGCAGAGGAGGATAGATGCGGGGCCAGAGCGGGCACAGGTACGCCCCCTACACCCAGGGCTTCTTCACCAGGCTCACCCCGCATCTGATCGTACTTTTCTACCAGAGGCGGCGTGGTGCCAGGCCCGCTCTGCCCACCGGCTCATGAGCTTGGGAAAGAAGGGCAAGTGGACTGGTCTCAGCCTTGCAGGGGCTGAGTCTGGGAGTGCTCTAAAAACGCCTGCTGGGTGCGCCGGTTTGATCCGCTCTTCCCGCAGCCAGAGGGGACCCGGAATCCCTTCTATGGGGCGCACACACAACTCCTAGCCATCCATACTCACACAGCACAAGCCACAAGCGCAGTGGGGGGCAGAGGACTGGAGAGACAGGGCCGTCCTCACTGGTATACACACAGTTAAAAGCTGTCACTCTCCCCAGTCCCTTCTCAGATGCACACTATGACACGAGCTCACACAGAGGTGACTACTCACCCTAAAAGGGCTGCTCACATCACATTCTGCACATGGAGATACACACACACTTGGCCACCTGACCCCATGTCTACATAATACATGTGTCCACACACACATACACACACACTAAGGAGTGACCACCCTACCCACTGTCGTGCGTGTGCCCACTAACAAACATGCACACATACATACATACTAAAAACGGCCCCATCCCTACACAAGAATATATGCTGGTGCACACACATTCACACAAAGAACACCCATCTCCACCTCTGTACCTGCTGGCATACATACTCAGAGCCGACAATCCCCCCATCCCATCCCTGCACACATGCACACAAGCACTGGTGCCCAGCCCCCACCCTATACACGCCCCCCACACACACATAGGCACATAAGCAGACACGATTGTGCACTGACTACAGGCGGCTGGGGAAGAGCTGCAGCCTCCAGCCCTGCTCCTATTTAAAGAGAAGCACTGCTGGAAAAGGAACAAAAGCAAAGCCAGCTATAAATAGCCACCTCCCTCCCTGCTTTTTCTGCCCTCCGGCCTTTCTGGCCTTGCCTCTCCTCTCTTCCCTTTTGGGACCAGAGCAGCCAGAGCAGGCCTGTCACCAGGCACAAGCAGCAAGGCCCTGGAAGCCATGTGGCTAAAACACTGACCACTGGGACAGGCCAGGAATTCCAGGCCTGGGTGGGTGCAGGGGCCGAAGGCCAGCCACCTGCAGCCAGCTCCATATGGATGTGCCCAGCTCAGAGGGAGGGAGGCCCACTTAGGCCAGGGCTGCTGCTTCAGCAGAACTGCATGCGAAGGCTGGTAGCTGCAGGGGGAGGGGGAGAAGGTGGGTTTGCCAAGCAGCAGCCACAACTGCCTGGATGCTCCCTTCCTAGCCAGGCCAGCCCTTCCCTGGGTTGGCTCCTGGTTTGGTTCCTGGGCCCAGGGTTGAGGATATTGGGTGTCCTGTCAGGAAGCTGCACGGGACGGAGGACAGGGAGTGAGCAAGAGGATGCAAGTCCTACTCTGAGTTCTAGTTCTATCACCTACTGGTCCACCAGCCTTAGCCAAAGCTCCTAACCACATCATCCAGCCCTGGCTTCAACCCCCTCTGTACAGGGTTTTGGGCATGCTGCACAGAAACCAGGCATGCCTGAAAACCCCTTGGGAACTGGGGAGGGCCATGGCACAGGGAGGTTACAGATTGTCCAGTGTGTCTGAGAACTGGGTAAAAATAACTATTCCATGTATTTTTGTCTTTACTATGTGTGGGGCACCAGCCTATCTTTAGCTTATTTGATCCTTTGTGAGGTAGATACTGTTTATATTCCCATTTTACAAATGGAGAAACTAAGGTTCAAGTGCTTACCCCCAAGGTCACACAGGCCCCTAAAGCAAAAAGCCAGGCTGCAAAGCCAAGCAGAGATGGAGACCAAAGCCCTCCTTCCTACCCTGGTTTTCAGGTCGGCCCCTCCTCAGGGCCCAGTGGAGGGCGGCTCAGCTGCCACCCCAGGCCAGGCCAGGCCTGGGCCTGGATGGGATGCGGGGAGGCAGCCGCTGGTCTTCCAGCCCAGGACCCCCACCAGGGACTTGCTTCATCAGCCCACCCCGCCCACCCCTGTCTGGAGCTCCCGGCAGGGGCTTCCCTTCACCGACACTGTGGAAGGGGAGGGGAAGGGAGGGGGTGGGGGAGAGCTTAGGCAGACCTAGTTTCAAGGCTTTAATCCTTTTTGCTTAAAGGATTTTTTTTTTTTTTGGCTTGGGAAAGACTTGGTCTGATCAGAGGAGAGACGCAGAGAGCTGACAAGCTGAGGAGGATGGAGGGTTAAGGAGAAAGAAATACATATTTATTAGCCTCAATTATTAAAAAATAGATAGTACCAGATCTTAGGTGCTGGCAGACACCAAGTCTGCATGCGGCATGCGTGCAAGGGCTATTTTCTTTTCTTTCCCTTTCCTCTTTTAAAAAATTTTTATTATTATTGTTTTTTTGACTAATTCTGTTGAGATTGTAATGTGGCTAGCTTGTTAGTGACAACGCCCCAGCCATTTCCCAGTGGGGTGGAAGGGCTGGGCACCGAGAGGGGAGCCTAGCACCAGGGAGCCCCCGTACCCCAGGCACTGGGGAGCCTGGACCCCGTCTCAGTGGAGGAGAGGGCGTGGGGCGTGACGGGTCTGTGCCCATTTTGGGCCGCATAGTCTGAGCCCGTGGCAGACATGTTTGCCAGCTGCTTCTCTCTCTCCCCTTCTGCTCTCTGAGGAGAACCCTCCACCAGTAACAGGCCTCTCTGGGTCGCTGCTCTCTCCAGGACAGCGGTGAGAGTGACCCTGATCCAGCTTCCCCTGAAGGGAGGGGAGGTGAGGGCTTTCACCCCAGACGTCTCAGGGCTTCACCCAGGGGCACTGCCAGCTCCTCCGACACACCCTGCCCCTCCCAGGATTGTGTCAGCCTGCCAAAAAGGGGTAGGCTTTCTCCTACGCAATGCAGTGCAGGGAGGCATCCTGCAAAGGCCCTGAGGCCCACGGAGGCCGGATCTGGCAGGCAGGCAGGTGACACCTTTTGTATGGATCCTAGAAGAAAAAATGGAGGGATCCACAATGAGGAAAAAGACTGGGGAGGCAAGGCCACCAGGAAGAGGGCAGTGGCATTCATTTTGGTATGTGAGGTCCCCACAGAGTCTGGCACACAGTAGGCCTCTGCACATGGCTGTTGAAGAACAGATAAGGATGACGAAGACAGAACAATAGCAACGTCTCACAAAGGCCTTGCTCCATGCCAGGAAAGTACTTTATATCTCTTCTATCACAAATCTCAGCATCTTAAGAGGTAATGGCATTAGCCCACTTTTCAGATGACCAAACTGAGACCCAAAGAATTGAAAGCGTTTGCCCAGGATCAGGCAGCTGATAAGTGGCAGAGCAAGGCCCTGATTCCCGCCTGTCTGGCTTCACAGCCCCTACTTTTGGCTGGCTGGCTCCATGTGTGGAGGTGGCAGAAGGACCGAAGCAGATCAGAAAAAGGTGCGAGAGGAAGGAGCCAGAAGCAGTGCCTGTTGCCCAGGCCAAGAGCTCGAGGCCCAGGGCTGGGGCTGGGTTCTCCTCTCTGTTCAGGGAGACCCTGCGGAGAAGGAAGAGTCAGCTGCGTAGAGGCCAGGGTTGTGGGCCGGCAGTTAGGGGAGATGCAGCAGTTTTCTGGGGAGGCCTTCAACCTCGTCTCACTTTTCTAAGCCAGTGGAAACCACGTGGGAATGCTCTCCACAGCTCCCCCCGCACTGCCTTAGGAGACTTCTCCCCGGCCCTCGGTGCAGGAGGCCGAGTGCAGGACAGAGCCAGTCCTCCCCAAAGAGAGCCCCCACCCCAAGGTGACCTGTCCCTGCTGGTCCTGAGACTGCTGACCCTAGCCAGGGTTGTCCTATGTCAGTCTGACCATTCCCACAGACTCAGTCCTGGACATGGGGCGGGGGGGGGGGGCAAACCTTCAAAGGACGGTCACGCTGGCAAAGAAAGAACGGCACCAGAAGTTACTGCTACTACCACCACTGAGGGCGGTAGGCGGTATGTGTTGAGCTCCTATTCAGGGTCAAAAGAACTTTATCAGCCCTGGCTGGTGTTGCTCAGTGGATTGAGCACCGGCCTGTGAACCAAAGGGTCGCTTGTTGATTCCTGGTCAGGGCACATGCCTGGGTTGTGGGCCAGGTCCCCAGTGAGAAGCATGTATGAGGCAACCACACATTGATGTTTCTCTCCCTCTCTTTCTCCCTCCCTTCCCATCTGTCTAAAAATAAATAAAATAAAATAACTTTATCAGCAGCATCCCATTTGGTCTTCACAACCCTATAAGGTAGGTACTCTTATTAGCCCCATTTTACAGATGGAATAACTCAAGTTCAGAGAGGTAAGGTCATTCCCAGGATTTGAACCTGGGTCTAGCCAGTTCCTGTATGCTAAACTACCCCATCTGGAGGTGAAGGGTATGGCCACAGACCCCTGGAACGAGATCTCCCTACCAGACCCTCTCCTCTTGTGAGAGAAAGCCCTCACTGAGCAAGGGCAACCACTGGCACAGCCGGAGAGGCCACCAACGCCAGCTGCCTTCGGGTGGAGGTACAGGGAGAAGCTGGCAAGGGGGTTCTGGAGAGAAGAGCCATGTTAGCAGTGCTATTGGCCAGTGCATCTTGGACATTCTATGGAACACAGCAGCCAATGGTTCCTAATGCTGTGTGATGTCAGGCAAGAGACTGCAGCTCTCCACACCTCGGTTTTCTCAAATGAGCTATAAGGTCCCTTCTAGCACCAAGGAGCCCACAAATCTGTCAAAAACCACACAAATCCCCTGGTCCAGATCGGAAGCAAGGAGTGTGGTCTTTCACATACTCCATCCTCAAGAGTGTCGGGTGCCACAAGCCACTCCCACCTCAAGGAAGATGAATGCCTCTGTCCATCTTCCCCCTCTGGTGCACACACACCTGCCTCACTAGAGACCTAGGTCATGTTCACAGCCTCAAAACACATGTGCACGACCCTCTGAAAGCTTCAGAGCTGTCTGGCTGCTGGCTGGGGGAGTGTGAAGCCTACATATCTAGGGGGCATCACCGACCTCCTACAGTGGTTTCCACCCACTGGGCTCCCTGTGGAGACCGTGACCTCTCAGCCTTCTCTCCCTCCCCTGCCCAGAAGCCCACACAGCACGTGGACCAAGGCATGTACACAGGTCTTGGCTGTGGCATGGTTCTAACAGCAAAAACCTGGAAACAGCCTCCATGCGCAACCTAAGGAGACTGGCAGTTACATGATGGGCATTTTGTAGTCATTAAAACAGGTTTAGAATTACCACCTCGAAAGGCATTTGAGGTATACTGTTAATTCAATAAGACAGAGCACATTTGCATGAATGTGGGTGAGAAGCATAAAAGAAAGGAGGCACCAAATGTCCTGGGAGGGATGCGCTTTCCACTCTCTAGGCTGTGGGATTTATAGCAATTTCCTTCTTTTTGCCAATGTGTGGTTTTCCGATGTTTTCTGCCATGTATGTACATTATTCGAAAAGTTCAAAAAATGTCCTCCAGGAGAAAAGGCTGGCATGTAAACAAGGCAGGAGTGAGAAAGACAAGGCCACATGCAGAACTAAGGTCTCTGTCTCATACTTTGGGGCAAAAGGAAACTGATCTCTGTCCTTGTACTCTGCTGCAGCCTGGGCCACAGGAACAGCCACGGAGACGTGTCTGACCCAATGGGAAGGGGAATCCACAGACTCACCACTTCTTGTGGGGGGGGGCGGGAGGAGGAGGCAGTGAGCAGCCATCATGGCCATTGTCTGGTCTGTGCTTTGACTCCTCCCCCTGGCCAAGTGGTTGGTGGACTTGGGGCTGACGCCAAACTCTGGTCCTTTCCAAAGGATCCTGAGTATGGGCTACACCTCAGAACACCCACCCTGCCCACAGTCAAGGTCCCAGAGCCACCTGGTATCATGTCGCACACACTCCTGCCTCAGTGCCCTTGCACTTGTTCCCTCGGTCTGGAGAACTCTTCCCAAGCAGAAGCGAGAGCTTCTGATGGCTGCAGAGAGCCTGCCCTCACTTCACTTAGGCCTCTGTTCACATATCACCTTATCAGAAAGATTCCCCAGCCAGTCTCTAAAATAACAGCTCTCTGGTCCCCCTCTGTTCCTTAATTAACTTCTGTTAATTTTGACTGAAGCACCTCCCCGCACCTGACAGAATATAGTTGGTCATTTATTGTCTATTCTCCCTGCTAGAATGTAAGCTCCACAAGAACAGGAGACTTGGTTTTCATTCATTGCTTCACCCTCGGTGCCAAGCTAACAGTAGGCAGGCACTCAATAGTGGTTCAATGTCTGTCAAATGAAGGGCACTTCCCCACACCCCTTTGGCTGACAGGATGAAAGGCGGCCAGCTCGTCCGAAGATAGATAATCCATCGGTGACGGTGATCTGTAACAGGTGTGATGCGGAAAAACACAGCTGCCTAGGCTGGGGGTCTTCCTCTGGGAAAGAAAGCTGGGAATACCAAGAATGGGGGGCAATTAGCAAGAGGAGGAGGAGGTGAAAAGCCACCCCGAAGAGCAAGCAACCACCCTGGGCCGTGAGCAAGATGGAAGCCCTGGGTGCAGACCGCGGGGCAGAAGCAGGTGTAGCTTGGCTGGGTGGAAGGAGAGAGGGACCTCAGACAGGCTGCCATTTCCTGTTCTGGATGTTTCTGGAGTCCAGTCATGCTTCTCTTTGCAATATAGTCTCCATTTTCGAACACATGTCATCCCATCTCTGCAATCCAATTGGTTCATTAAGGCAGAACTACCAACCCACAGGATGGGGGGGCAGTGGGTGAATTACAGGAAGATAACCACCTCTGCTCCTTCAAGGCTGCCTCAGGGCCAATCACCACCCCAGATCAGGTGGCAACATTTCCCCCTTGGCTGGCACTTGCTCCTGAGCGCAGCCCTGTGAACTGCCCCAGCCTCTCTCCCTCTGTTCAGAGATTCTGTTTCAACCACAGGCCTGGGCAACAACCAGGGAGACAGCACTTCAGAGTAACATGTCATTTCCACCTATGGCAGAGAAGACAAAAGAGGCATGGTCTTCGTGCCCCAGGCACCACCGGAGGAGCTCAGCTTCACCTGGCAACTTTAACTCTGTGTTTGGTCCAGCCTCTTTTTAACATTTCAGATCTCTGAAGCCCAGGGTATACACCAGCGGTTTTTCATTTGCCACGGAATCAATAGTGCAAATTTTGTTCCACAAAAATCTGCCAAGTACAACCCTAAACTTTTCTGAGAGTCCTGTTTCTTTTCCCAACACAGCTCCTGCCTCACCGCAGTCTGCTCAGCCAGTCTTTCTGTGGCTCCTCGCTTCCTGGGAGGCAGCAGTGCTGGGCCCTGGCTGAGCTCTGTAGCCCTCTGAGCCTCAGTGTCCTCATCTGTAACTTGGGGCTAAAGAGAGCTGCCTTTAAAAAAAAAAGATTTTATCTACCCATTTTCAGAGAGAGGGGAAGGGAGGGAGAAAGAGAGAGAGGGAAAGAAACATCAATGTGTGGTTGCCTCCCACATGCTCCCTAATGGGGACCTGGCCTGCAACCCAGGAATGTGCCCTGACTAGGAATTGAACCTGTGACCGTTTGGTTTGCAGGCCAGCACTCAATCCACTGAGCCACACCAGCCAGGGCCTTTTTTGCTTTTAATGAGTTGCTGCACAGGGAAAACTGTAAGACTCCTTTCTGCATCCTCCTCCTTAAATAAACAAAGTAAAAAAAAAAAAAAAAGTTTCCTGCTGGTTCCTGGCACTAAGTTTTTTGTTTTTCTTTCTTTTTGTTTTTTAAGCCCTAACCAATCATGATTTAATTTTTCTTACTGTTATAGAACAATTTAAAAATTGGGTTTTGGTAGTATGTTTCTTGGGTTCCAACTTAAAAGCACATTCAATCAACATATCTTATTAACTCATAAAGATATGACATTAGTTGTTGATTCAACACTATCTACTCAATGTCTACATTATGTCTACATTTTATTTTGTTCAGAATGCTGTTTTAGTCGGGTCTTGGTAAGAAAAACAGAGAGCACTCTCAGATTGCATAATTTGGTGAGTACATAATAAAGGTGAGAATAAGGGTTGTGAAAACCCTAACAGATAATGTTTTTGTACCACCCACCACCCACCCCCTCCCCTGCAACCAGGGCTGAGCTGAGGGAAGGAGCTCTCACTGAACCTGGAGACAGAGCTGCTGAGATCTGCTGGCAGGAGCCCTATAGCAGATGCTGTGAGGGCCTGACTATCCCTTGCTTTTACCATTTCAGCAAACACCAGCCTGACTTCCAACTGCCAAAACCTGCATTTCTTTGCCTGAGGGCTTTCTCTAGCAGCAGAGCCGACTTTGCTCACCCACAGAACAGGCCAAAAGTGCCTGGGAATTCATCGCCCCAGAGGCACAGCACTCAGCCAAGGCCGGGTGGGAGGTGTGTATAAATACCCGCTCCCTGCCCTTTGTGGTGAGCTAACTTTGAGGTGCCTGTTCTAGACTGTCCTGAAGTTCCCCTGAGGGTGAAGTTCTGGTCCCCTGGGTGGTAACTGGCCCGACAAGCACCCATTATTGGCTCCTTCCCTTCTCTCTCTCAGTTCCCCACTCACCTACTGGCATTTCCTAAGGTGCCTCCCAAACAAAAGACTGGCCTTTGAATCCTTGTCTCCGGTTGTACTTCTGGGAGAAACTCTGGGTACAGGCAGAGGGACATGGGAGCCACAGCCACTCACCACTGGCTGAACCCAGATGGAAGTGACAGGGCATGGGAGCCCATTGTTGGAGCTGGCCAGGCCAACACCCCGAGACAGACAGCAGGAGAAGGGCCGAGAGCAGGTCTGGAGGGGCAGTAGGTAAAGAGTCTGTCTCCTTGTGGAACTTGCCCTCCAGTGGGGAAGACAATAATACAAAAGTAGCTGCGATAAAATTGGGTGAGTACAATGATGGGAAAGAACAGGGTGTTATGGCAATTTCAGGACTGCTCCCCTAGTCCAGAAGGTGCGGGAAGGTTTCCTACAGGCGGTGCAGTGTAAGCTGGGTCCTGAAGCACAGGACTGAAGGCAAAGGGTGTCTTCAGCAGAGTAGGCTTTTGCTTGTGCAAAGCCTTACAGCACAGAGAGCATGATTCAGTGGAACTGAAAGAAGTTCATTAGACCTGGGCCTCAGAGTTCAAAGTGGGCAGTAGGGAGAGGGGAGGGTGGAGCTGCAGCTGGGGCAAAGGGGAGAGACTTGACAGCCAAGCCAGGAAGTCTGGACTATCCTCCAAAGAAAAAGGAATCACTGAAGGTTTTCCGGCAACGAACATGCTTGTATAGCATCACAGAATCTGGCCACAATGGAAAGGCTGGCTTGGGTGAAGGCATGTGTAGAGGCTGGCAGGCAAGCTGCTGAGATGGCTGGGTGAAGATAGGGCTAGGGTAGAGGCCGAGAGAGATGGGAAGGACATGGAGGGAGAACACAGCACTTCCCGGTGGACTGCTGAGGAGGGGGAGGGGAGGGGCTCTTCCTTGGGTCCAGTTTGGGTGCTGAGGGTGGCTGGGAGGATGATGGTGCCGGAGCCAGAGATGGGGGGAAATGGGGAAGGAGCAGGTGTGCAGTGAGCTCTGGGAGCATCAGGGGTCAGCTGGAATGGTGGCTCTGGACATCAGAAGCAACATCTTGACTGGAGATGGGATGTGGGGGGAGCCAGCAAATGGGCACTGCAGCCTGTGCTGAAACCCCCCAGCACTGCGTGTGCAGGAGGGTGCCGGACGCTGCCCAGGAGGGCACTGCATTTGAAGGACGGCAGGAGGAGGTGAAGCCAGCACAGAGGCTGGGAGCAGCAGCCCCAGAAGAGGAAGCCCAGGGAGCTGCTAGCGGGGAAGCCAAGGGGAAACTGTGGCTGACAGAGTCAAATGCCACCAGAAGGTCAGGCGAGACAAGGAAAATGTCTGGTAAGGTCAACATCAAGCCAGAGCAGTGACAGTGGAGTGATGGAGGAGACAGCTGGAAGTCTGAGCTGAGGAGTGTGTGTGTGTGTGTGTGGCAGGGAGGGCAAGGAGACTCCAAGTACAGTTTCTCCCAGACAGCTAGTGGTCACAAGGTGTCCAAACAGAGAGGAGGAAGCCACCTACCCCCACTGCAGGAGGGAGCTCAAACCCAGGTCCTGGGGACAAGACAGTGTCCTCTTTGTTAGCACACAACACACATCACACCCAGTGCCCTTCCTGGGTGCACTGCCCTGCCTGGAAGGGACCACAGGGGAGGGTACTGGGTGGCAGTGAGGTCAGAGGAGGAGGCCCCTTGTCCCAGCTCTGTGCTTATCCATTTTATATTTTGGGCTCTGACTCTGGATATCATTTGAAGAAACTCTTCTACTGCCAAAAAACATTTAGAAAACCATTCATCTTGTCATATTACAGATGGAGAAACTGAGGCCAGAGAGGCAGAAACATGCCCGGGTCTAGTGAGTCAGCCATCGAGATGAAAACCAAACATAGCCCCAGGGCTCCAAGTTTGGTGTTCTTTCTACAATCCCAGAGTCCCCCGGAAGAACAGGGCCACAGCCAGGCCAAAACCAAGGTCGAACAGCTTGGTGGCCAGTGAAGACAGAGACAGACAGGAGAGTAAACACACATGGCGTGATGCCCACAGCTTATGCCAAGGAGAGAGGCGGCTGGCGGGTGACCGGCTGCCTGAGGCACCGGGGCAGAGCTGCTCTCCCCAGCATTGGGCCTGCCCAGGCTGCCTACACTGACCGAGTGACCTGCCCGGGCCCTGTCTCCCAAGGCTGGGCGGCCCCAGCCTCGAAGCCCCCACACCGCAGGCTTCTTCCTTCCCCCAGCCTGCTCAGACAAACCCATGAATAGAACATTAAAGGCAAACCTTCTAAAAGAAAAGGCAGCTCCCTGGTAGGAGTCGCCTCACTAAATGTCAAATGCAGAGCAAGGCTTCCTGCCTTGTGTGTTTCTCACTAATGGAGGCACCTTAGCCTCCATACCCCCATCATCCAATCGCCCTATAAATAAATCATTGTAAGAAGAATGCCAATTTTCCCCCTCGGGCCTGTGAATCTCTGTATAGAAGCATATATACGTAAAGGCCCCTTCACTATGTGTTGGCTCAGGTGCCCAGAGAGACAGAGACAGAGAGAGAGAGAGAGAGAGAGAGACGGCAAGCTCCACTGGGAGAGTTTTAGAGACAGAAGCAAACTTCCACAGCACCTCTGTGAGCTGAGAGTTGAGAGCCCAGCTCTCCTGACCTGGGAAGACTTTTGCTCCATTTCCCGCAGACCCACCCCAACCCCAGTGCCACTGCCCTCTGGAATCAGCCCAGGAAGCTGCCAGTAGGCCCCATCTCCGGGGGCTGTGGTCTGTCTTATAGCAGATACCTAATGAGTCATGCCCACCCACCCTGTGTGGACGAGCCACGCAGCCGCTCAACAATCTTTGTTTACAAGTAGCACACATGGCGCTGGCCTGCTCACTCCTGGGAACCCCCTTTGAGCAGCTCACCAGCCCACCCACGGCACCAATGCCACCCTGGACCCAGGCTGTGAGTGCCTGTGTGGCCTCCAAGGTCAGCAAGCCAGGAGCTTGCCCTCGGGTGCTCCACTCTGCCCTGACCTCATGCACACACACTCCCGGAGCCTGTTGTGAACTCACCAGGTCTTTCTTTTTTTCTTTCAAGATTTTATTTATTTACTTAGAGAGAGGGGAAGGGAGAAAGAAAAAGGAAGAAAAAGATCGATGTGAGAAAAAAACATCAATCAATCACACACCAAATGGGGGCCTAGCTCTCAACCCAGGTATGTGCGCTGACAGGGAATCAAACCAGCAACCTGTTGCTTCCAGAGACGACGTTCAGCCAACGGAGCCACACTGGCCAGGTCTCAGCAGGTGTCGTTCACACACACACACACACACACACACACACACACACACACACACAGTGCTGTGCTAACCCCCTTGCTGTGCCAGCACCGAATTGGTTAGCAGGGGCTTGTTTGCAGTTTTGGACCCCAAGTTGGCTGGCTGATTAGACTCAGGAGCACCCACGGAATCTGTCCGATCAGACACCCTGCCTCACTGTGGTGGAGGGGGCTCCTCACTCAGAGACGGGGGTCTGCTCTTCTAAGCACTGAGGTCATCTAAACTCTTTCCCTCATTTCGTCTTTTTTTTCTTTCCCTAAAGCACAGGAAAAATTGGCCTCTCTGGAACATACCCGTGGCAGGAAAGGGGCAGAAGCCTTTTCGGGAGCCCAGCTCTGAGTTCTGCAGTTACCGTCCCACTAACAGGACAGAGCTGGGCCGTGGGGAAGCTCCCCAGGAGTGACCAGCACTCAGAGGAGGAGGGGCATGTACAGGTGGGGGCCCTACCTCATCCTAAGTGCCAATGGCCACCCACTTGGGCCGGGGTGCTCTGGGGCTGTTGCTTCCCAGACAACCACCGACCAGTCTGGGATATTGCTGTTAGCAAACCCAGCAGGTCAGTCTGGAACAGGAATCTGGGGAGGGCAATGATGTGGAGGGCCCAGCCCCCAAATAAACCATGGCCAGGACTTTCTCAAGGGCATGAAAGCAGACAGACTGGTACTGGCCCACTGGCGGCGCACCTCTGTCTACAATGAAGAAACCAAAGCAGGAGATAGCAGGTGGTGGGTGTGTCTACCCAGACACAAAGGGGGACAGAGTAAGAAAGACATGTGAGACAGTGGCTGAGGGTCCCAGAAGCCCCAGGTCCCAGCCAGAGACACTTCTGGAGAAAACCCAGGAGGGGAGTGCAGGGGAGCTACCAGTGAGCTCTGTAACAAGATACAAATGATTCCGCAGTACCCAGCAGCACCCTGCAAAGCAAATATCACATAAATCAAGGCAGATGGGCATGTGAGACAGTGGAGCTCAGAGGCTGAGAGCTCGAGGCCGAGAGTGTGGGAGCAGATAGCACCGGGACTGCACTCTAAGTGACCCAGAGCAAGAGACTTCATTTATCCGAGCCTCAGTTTCCTTACCCGTATGGCAGGGACAAGCACAGACTGATCTTGAAGGGTGACCGTGGAGAGGGCACGAGATAAGATGTGGCGTGCACTCACCTCGGCCCATCAGTAACTACAGGCAGTTGCTGTCAGCACGTGGACAGGGATTGGCAGAAGCAGACCCACGGCAGGGAAGGAGGGTCCAGGCCCTGCTGCCCCTGTTCCTGGCTGGACCTGTACCTCCTCCCAGCTGGGCCAGGCGTGCTGTGAGCCCCAGGGAGGCTTTGCCTCACGCTGGTGACGCATGCCAAGTCAGCTGTGCCTCCCGTCAATGACACCTGAGGAGGTCGCTGCTCCTGGGACTCACAGCTGCCCCTAGCCAGCTCCAAGGAGCCCTCACCCTGAAGTGCCCACCCCACTCCTCTCTCTAACTCACTTCTACCCAGGGCGGTCTGGCCAGTGTACCCCGAAAAAAGGACTGCTTCCGGCACTCTGCGCGGAGGTCCTGCCTTCTGCTGTCCCTGGAGGCTCTGTTCCTGTTTCGCCAGCTATTTTGCTTCCTCGGCCATCTGTTCCCTCCCTGTCATCTCCTCTCTGCTTTAACCTTAACCACTACTTTGCTGCAGATGGTACCAAACAGATCCGTTCTTGACATCCTTCATGGTGCCTGCCCCCTCCTTCTCATCTCCAGCAAGTGAACTTCTGCTCTGTCCTTTTCAGGCCTTGACTCCAAATCTTGGACTTGGATTCACCCCACAGGCCTCCCTCCTAGGTCCCATCTGCTGTCACTTCTGCCACAGGTCAGAGGGCAAACACCTACCCTTTCCTTTGCTTTTTCCTTTTCCTAACGAGACTTCCTCTTTTTAAACTTGGCCAAGAACCTTTCCTGGCATCAAGCCCACTGTCTGCACCAGGTATCTACCTGCCCCCCCCCCCCGCGCCCCTCCCCGCCCCAGGCCAAGTCAGTTAGCCCTCCAGAGGGCTCAGGGTTGGCAATCTTCGACAGACAGAAACTACGGGATTTGGTCCCTCCTGTAGCTGTGCGGGGAATTTGGGTTCTGCAGTTTCTCTGCAGAAAATGGACCTGTAACTGCAGTGAGGTGTTGGCATGACAGGAACTGAACCAAAACAATGTGTCCCTACGCTGTCTCAGCTCATGCGGGGACACCAGCACTGCTTCCCTCGTCTTTATTCTGGCTACGGTAAGAAAACGCATGCGAGGACTTTAATTATTAGCAACTCGCTCTGCCTCTCCTTTCTCTTGAGGTGTCCTGGTACTCCTCGAAAATTCCTCCTCTTGGCTTCTCTTTTCTGGCATAAGGACCAGGAGCTTTGAGGGAAGAAGCAGCCTGGAAGCTCCCAATTAAAGAAACTGTTTTTGATGACACTGGCTGCATTCCTTGAGTGGGACAGAGTTGGTCTGGGAAGACTGAAATTCCTTCTGCACCTGCATTTGGTTAAGAAGCTTCATACCTCAATCCCCCCAAGCAGGGCTCTTGCTGTCCTGCTACACCTCCTCTGCAGCAGAAGGAGTGTCTCAGCTGTTTGTCCCCGGGACACTCCTCCCTTCCCCTCTCCACTGGGGCTGGAGCGAGCTCTGTCACCAACAGCTCCAAGAGACAGAGCCTGCTCACACCTGTTCACATGGCAACTCTCTGGCCGTGTAGAGAACCTCTGGATTCCAATCGACCGAGCATCTGAGCCCCACCGTCCTGTCCTCCCGGTGCCTTCCCTTCTTCCCACAAAGGAAACCCAATCTGGCCACCAGGCCAGCCCATCTGGCTATGGAAACCAAAAGGACAAAATGCATCTTACTGGGTTGCAGGCCTTAATCTAGCTCTTGCTGAATTATTCAGGGATGGCATTAACTTATAAATGAGTGTGTTTGACTGATTTTGTGGTTGATGTACAGATAAATTCTAATGAAAGACAGCTACAAGATTTTAAATTATTAATTAGACTGCCACTTAACAAAGCCTACTTGGCACTCTATTTCTTTGCTTAACAAGACAAAAACTTTAAGTTTCTGTATTAGAACAGCCAGAGGCTGTTGATTTGCATTCTGTTTTTATAGTTCTAAAAATGAAAACCATAGATTCTGACCTTAAGCAGGCCACTTCTGGCAAAGCAAAATCCCCAGCAAGCTGCCCTTCCTTCTTGGGTGGTACTGGGTGGCGTGAGACTTCACTTGCCTCTCATCTCGGACTAGAGGTTTGCTTATTTCATACCCCTGGTTGTACCGGGGCAAGCCAGGGTATGGAAAAGCTGGCAGGGCAGCTGTTGAAGCCTCCAGCTACCAGCACTGTCAGCAGCAAGACCCACTCAGGGTGCTCTGGTTCACCAAGGTGGGGCTGTGCCTGGCAGAGGCCGTTCCTTAAGAGATGCAAGGCAGCACCTGCTTAAGTGTCCTGCCAGGGGACAGCACCTCACTAGCTGTAATAGGACAACCAGAAATGGGAGAGATGACTCTCATGGTCCAATGCCTACTCTCACCTTCCTCCTCTGAGGATTCAGACCACTGAGCCTCCTAACTCCACAAAGCGCTCCATTGTCAAGGCCATGAGCCCTGCCCTTTGCAGAAAGGTAAGGCCTTCCCCCAGGACCTGAGGAGGGTTAATTTTTGTTTTCACCTTTCAAACCCTTTTCCAAATCATAATTGAACTGTGAAACTCCCTTGGGGCCAGGACCCTCTGCGGCACTCTGCACCTGATAGGCAGGGAAATTGCAATCCACCCTATAACATTTTTTATTGGAGCCCTTAGGAACAATTCCAGAAGCAGAAATGTCCATGGCCACCTCCCTTGCCATTAGCTTCAGGCACACCTTTGGCTTTGGCAGGTACCTAGAATCCACACTGAGAATCTGAGCATCCTGCACGTGTGTAAAACAGAACTCCTAGGAATCAGATCTGGGGCAGGAGAAAACTGTGCAGAAGAGAGCCAAAATAAAAGTCCTTCACCATGAAATGTCCCAGCAGCAGGCTCCCAGGCACGGAGCAGTGCCTTCTTTCTATTTCCCTCAGGCCAATCCAGGTGGAAACCTCTTTGTTGGTAGAAGGTCTCCCACCAACCAAGCTGTGCAGGAAGGGGAAAATAGCCTTAGCAGAAAACACAGGACTGCCAAGCCTCCAGGGCCACCTCTTGAGCAGGGTAAGAGGCTCTCCCAGGGAGCAGTCCCCAGAATGCACTGGGCTCATCCTAAGCTGGGCCTCTGGCTAGCAAGGATGGGGAAAAGGCTCCTGGAGGCTGTTCAAGCCTCCCTGGGCACCTCAACCATCTAAAGTGTGTGGGCTGCTTCATGGCTCATTTCAACTGCAAACTTCCAAAAGACAAAAAAAAAAAAAAAAAAAAAAAAACCCTAAAGGAAAATAAGATGTTAAGTCCTCTCCACTATCTCTCCATCACAGACCTGCAGCCAGACATGGCGGCCTTTTAAAACTGCCTGGGAAGCCTTCTCCACTGGGGCAAGTTTGCATGCTCCAGGCCCGAGTTTCTCAGATCCTCTGTATCAATCACCTCCTCTGTGCAGACACTCTGGCCAGCACACTGGTTGCTGAAAAGACTTTTAGTCTCTTTCTGCAGGGACAAGGAACTGGAGTATATCAGTGAAGTGTTTTCTCCAACCAGCAGGAGAGACTTTTCCCACACCACGCTGAAAGGCAGTCATGTCATCATTTCCTCGGCACTGCACCGGCCGACCCACGTGGAGGGCACAAGACACACACAAGTTTGTGAGTATTGACATGACAGGGGTAACCCAGGATCCTGGGTCAGCCTGAGCTAGTGGGGAACATCACACAGCCTTTGCTGCTCCCAGCGAAGGTGTGATTTCTTACCCCACCTGTCTGACCTACTTATGGGGTCTCTTCTAGCACCCCCACATCCGCTCCTCTCCTCCCACCTTGAGGCTCGCTTCCCCCTCCTCGGCCACCTCCCCCTACCGGTTTTCTCCTTCTCCATCCTACTGTGAGGTCAGAATCCTGTGCTTACGACAACTCGGCCTGTTGCCATGGAAACAGGGGCGGATTAAGGCTAGAGCGCGGAGCGCAGGGATCAGGCCCCTCCGCTACCTGAGCTCCCGCTTCAGCCGGTTTCCGCAGGGCTTGGTCTGCCCGCCGCAGGCGCCGCGGCTCGTCGGCCTCCCGGCTCTGTCCAGAGACTCAGAGGAGGGGCGGGTCCCGGCGGGGAGTGGAAGCCTACCCGGACTTGGGAAGGGAGAGAGGAAGACTCAGAGGTCGGGGCAGCGGGTAGTGGGGCCCACGGGCCCAGAGCACGGTCACCTGCCCTCCCTGGGCCCCACTACCCGCTCCCCGCGCGGCAGCCACGTGGGGGCGCGGCGGGATTTCCCCAGCGCCGGAGCCAACTTTGCAGCGCTCGGCAATGAGCCGGGCTGCCGGAGGGTAGTGGTCAGAGAGCCAGATCTCAAGTTCAGCCTGGCACAGGCAGGGCACGCTGCCAACACGGCCTCCGCCTTCGCATCTCTCCACTCCAGGAATAGAGAAAGTTTGAGGAAGCGGACATTAGGCGGTAGCCATCGCCCTCGACCGGTGGATGCCCGGAGCCTGGAGACCAAAGCCGGGCTGCAAGGAAGGTGCTGGCGTCCGGGCCCCACCTGGGAAGCTAGGGCGCGCAACGAGCGCCCGGGCCGCTTGGTGACTGACCTATGGCTGCGCTGGAGCGCGGCACCCCCAAAGCAGTAGAAGCCGGCGACGCGTGCCCGCGCGAGGGACTGAGCCTGCAAGTGCAAAACTTTGTAATGGCAAAGCAAAGGTCCCAGGAGGCTGGCTCCTTTTCCATCACCGGACAACTCTCAATGGTCTCGAAATGACCTCGCCGAGCCTGATTCCTAGGCCTGGTCGCTTGATCCACGGGGCAAATCCCGTGTCTCGCAACCAGCCACCGGCTGGGGCTGAGCTCCAGCAGCCATCCCCCGGTGGTACGACCCTGCAAAACCCTCCAACCCGCCAGGAGCTGCTTCCGGGCCGGAGCCCCCGGCACCAGGCAGCTTTCCGGTGGCTCCAAGGCTCGCGGCTCTGCCCCGTGCGCATCCAAGTCCAACTTGCCCCTGCGGCTCCAACTCACCTTTGCGAAGCATGTTGGCCGCAGGTCCGCCACTCCGAGGTCGGCCTAGGCGCGCTCCCTCCCGCGGTCTGGATTCAAATCCTTGGGCACTGACTGCAGCTAATCCGACCGCGTCGAGGCGGGGGCAAGCCGTGCCCGGCGGCCTGGCCCCGCAGGGGCATGGTGAGCTTTAGCCCCGCTCAGAGGGCACTGGCGCCCACAGCAACCGCGGCGCTGCCCGGCAGCCCTGCGCGCTCGCTCAGCTTCGGGACGAGCGTCTCGCTCCGCGAAGCAGGCGGCCTGCTTCTGCAGCCCAGAGCACTTTGCAGGCGGTTTTGAGGGGGGACGCCGCCCCCTGGCCGTGGCCCCCTCCTTTCCGCCCCCTCGGGCCGCCGCCGCCGCGGCTGCTGCAAAGGGGCGCTCGCATGCGACGCGGAGCTCCGGGGAAAGAGCCCGGTGCGCGTTTGCAGGACCGAGTGTTCGGCGGAGCGGGGCACCTCCCTTCCTCCCCCCAGCTTCCCCACCTCTCCTCCTCCCTCCCTCCTTCCTTCCCTCGCTTGCTAGCTCCCTCCCCCTCGCTCCGCTCCCCGCCCCCGCTCACGGAGCGCCTCCCATACAAAATTTATGAAAGTGCTCTCAGCTCGCGGTGCGGAGTGCCGTCCTATTCCCAGGGCAGTGGCGCTCAGCCGTGCGGCGCCGCCTCCCAAGGTGTTTTCGCTGCGCCCGCCCCCGGAGACGTTTCTCCACCCGCGTCCGTCCAAGTACCTGCCCCAGCCCCCGGGCCGGTCGTCTGACCACTCGAAAGCCCCTCCCGGGCCCCGTGGGCTCCCCAGAGCTCGCACCCGCAGCCCAACCCCCTCGCGTTCGCCCTTCGCGGATGGAGGTCACCCAGCCAGGCGGCTGGAAGCTTGCACTCCGCCGACCAGCTGGGACGAGACGACCGCCGCCCAGAGCCCTCGTTCGCAAGTCCGCACCCCTGCCCATCTCCTCTTCGGACGGCTCCTCCCAGCCCCGGACGGCTCCGATCGACCCTGCCACCTCGCACCCTGAGTCCCAGGACATTATTCTTTTTGGGAGGAGGTGTGGCGTGTCCCCAGGCGGCTCTAGACCTCACGGCAAGCATTCTAGGAGGCCCAGTTGCAAACCCTACAGAGAAGAACCAAGGTGGGGCTCAAGTGGGTTATTTCCGCCTAGGGGGCCCTCCGATTTCCCTTGAACTGTACAGACCCCACTAGGGGCTTCGTAGGAAATGGAGGAGGCACCGCCTAGAAAGTAGGTCCCGCAGGGGGCAGGCTGGGCTGAGCGTTTGGAAGGGTCGGGCTAGCCAAGATCCTGGGTGGAGGCCGGCACCCCCTACTGGCCTCAGATAGACGGGTCCTGGAAGAGGAAAAAGAGTGGGCTAAAGCACTCATTCAACGCATTTATTGAGAGTCTATCATGAGTAGGGCACTACTATCCTTGGGACTTCAGCCAATGAAAAAGATAAGGTCCCTGCCTTTGTGGAGTTTATAGTCTAATAGGAACCTAATGGGGAAAGTCTAGAGATGGTGCTTGAAAGAAAAACTATTATTCTGGAGCTGATGTGAGGGAGTTAGGGAAAGCTCTCTGAGCAGGCATCGTCTAAGCAGAGATATAATTGAAGTGAGAGAATGAGTTGTGTGATTCATTGGAGAAAAACTTAGCATGATAGGAAGGTCAAAAAGGCCGGTATCATTCATTCACTCACACAGGCACTCGCTGCCCTGAGCTCGGGTGAGAGCTAACTGCATATAGACTTGGATTTCCAGGAGCTTGGGGAAGAAAGACCCACAAACCATCCTAGAGCATTACAGGAGGAGATACAAAGTGTGAGAGAGGTCCCTGCTAGCTCTGCAGGGGGGTGAAGGACCGACCACCAAGGAAGGAGTCACAGAAGAGGTGCCACTTGGGCTAGGTCCTGAGGGCTGTGTTCATCAGGCTGAGGAGGAGAAAGGCCACTTCAGGCAGGAGAGAGTGTGCAAATGCTTGGAGGTGAGGAAGTAACCTTGTTCTGAAGATTAAGAAGATTGACCCATCTTGGGGTGGAAACAGGACATGAGGCATCCTTTCTCTGAGCCTTGCCCAGCTGTGGGGCTGGACGACCCACACCCTGCCTCAGCCGTGCTGGGCTGACACTGCAGCTGAACTCAGCCACACAGAGAACTTGCAGAGGCCCTCTGCAAGTACACTGAGGCCCATGGAGGCTGGACCACTTGCTAAGCAGATCAGGGCCAAACTGTCAGCCCGAATTGGGGTGTGTTAGTCCTCCTGCCACCACCCCATGTGTCCCTGCCCCACAAACTCCAGCGTCTTAGGCAAAGTTGGCTGGAGCTGGGCGTGAGTGTGAGAAACAGAGTTATTTCAGCTTCAGGAGGGCTGGGCTGGGGGTGACTGTAGGCGGGTGTTGTGGTATAACGTGGGGGTGCACTCTGCCCACTTTCTTGTCAGGCAGTAATTACTCAGACTGCTGAGTAACTCAGGCAGGGAGACCCCCACAGACAGATGGAGGTGTTCTTGGACCAAGTTCAATAGCAGCCCCCAACGTTTTGCACTGCAGGGTCTTGGGGGATATGCTCCCATCTGTTTTTGATGTCTAGTTCTCCCAAACATCATCTGGTTTACTAATGGGGGCCAGGGAAGCTCATTTAGCACAGAGGCTGTTATAAGAGGATGGGGGCCCTTCCATTATCAACAGGCCCCACTTCTGCCTCTGAAAAAGCCCAAAGGGGCAGGGTGTCTGCTAAGGAGCAGCCACTGCTCTGCTGGAGCCAGTCTTTTCCCCCTTGGAACTTATAACTGCAGCCAGAGCTAAAGCTGACCGCAGGCTGCACCTTAGTGTTGTGAAGCAGGAGGAGCTGGACTCAGGGGATCCCTAGAATTGATATCCCTGGGGATCCAGAGAAACTGGGGAAAGATGGGAAAGTCCAGGCTGAACTCGCATTAAGGGGAGAGGTGTGTTCCTGGGACCCATGTTGGCCACATTCCTGTTCAAAGTTGTGACGTTTTTTAGGAGCACGGGTCAGTGGTCCAAGGAGCAGAGCACTGACCCCTTCCGGTCCTCCCCTTGGCTGCTCACTGCCTCCCTGCCCAGCCATCCCTCCCTCCTCTCTGGACAGCCTCCTAGGTAGGGCCAGTCCCTCGCTGCTTGTTTTCGCTTCTCTTTGCACCTTAATTAGGCGTTTCCAAGCTGAGAGGGCCTCCAGGGGAGCCTGAGGCCACAGAGCTGTCTTAAAGGGCTAGCTGTGCTCACATCACCACTGCAGAGAGGGGAAGATAGTGCCAGAAGGCTGGGTGAGCAAACGGCCCTGTGGAACCATTGCTCTATGGGGCAGACCTTGCTGAAGGCCAGTCCTGAAAGTAATTTGATCTTCCAAAGGTCAAGGCTGTCTCACTGGCTGCTCTGCCTTTCCTTTGGGATCCCAGGATCTCAGGCCACTAAGCGAGAGAAAGTCTATCCTAGGCCTGAGGGGCAGCCTAGGCGGGGCAAACGTTGGCCAGAATCCGAAGGTTTAGGGAGTCTGCGTCCTTGGACTGCCCGTTGTTCACAGGAAAGCGCCCTCAAGCGCAGGACCTTCCCCTGGTAGCAGTTTTCCACATGGGAATCTTCCATACTGTGGGTCTGAAAGGTGGTGAGGGCACAGCGGCGCTCCGGAAATCGGCATCAAGACTCAGTCCAGAGCTGGGCAGGGAGTTCTGTCCTGTGCGGCCGTGGGGTTCGGTAGGGAATGTGGCCCCACCCACACTCATCCACTACTTTTACCAGGAGGGGAGGTGGGGGGCGGAGCAGAAAGACCTGGTGGTGTCTCCAACCGCAGGACTCAGCCCGCGGAAGCCCGGCAGGGCCTGGGCAGGTAGGGGAGCTCTGGTCTGGGAGTGCCAGGTTCGGGTCCGCGGGGACGAGGAAGGGACAGGGTCGGCGGGAGAGTGTAACCGCGGTAGTACCGGACCACTAGGGGCTCTCGCGAGTCCCAACCTTGCGGGCTGAGATTGGCCCACAATAGCCCCGCCCCTTTCTTCACTGTCCCCGCCCCTCGCTGGCCCTTCCGCGAGCGACTGAGATGGCTGCGCTTTCCGCGTTCTTCTAGGGCTGTCTTTTTGGTCCCCACGTGGGCAGGCCGGTAATGGCGGCGCTGGTTGCATCCGAGGCGGCGGAGCCGAGCGGTCGAAACGGCCCTGGTAGAGGTGGGTGCTACAACGAAGCGGCCTTTGGACCTTGCACCTCGGGGTAGGACCCCCAGCTTAGAGACAGGACAAGTCCCCTTTCTCTGCCAGACCTGGAAGGCCCCGCCGTCAGTCGCTGTGGGCGGCTGTCACCGGAGCCTGGGGGACCGGTCTATTGTAGATTTAGGGCGCGATCGTGAGCAGCCCCTTCTAGGAACTTGAACTCCTTAGGCCGGAAACGCTGTCCTCCGCCTTGGCCGGCAGACAGACGCGTGAACACTCACGGGAAAGACGGTCCCGACTGGGAGGAAAGGAGCCATGAGCTTTGCAGCGGGCATTCCACAGTGGGCTCGCCGGGAGTGCTTTCAGGGAAGGGGCAAATGGTTTTAATCACCAGGCACTTTCTGAGTGCGCACTGAATACCAGGCCTGCCTGTGCAAGGTGCGGGGACTAGACTACAGCCTTGCCCTTAGGAACCTCACAGTCTTCTGGGGAACACTGATGTAAACAGAAGATTTAGCCACGTGATAAAAGGAGGAGGCACCTACTGACCCTTGGGACAAATTGAGCTGCTAAGACTACCAGATAGTGCAGCAACCACAAGGGACATAGACCTGTGAGAGAAGCTTCTGTGAGGGGCCCAGAGACACTGGACTGGTTGTTCCAAGGCCTCTGAAACAACAAAACCATAGCAGTGGTGACATACAAATCTGGTCTCAGGGTCCCAGCTGGCCATGATAGTTCTTCACTGCAACATCACCACCACTGCCCCACCCACCCACTTACTCCCTCCCAACCCCGCCCCCCCATATACCCAGGGTGAAGGATCAAGTCTGGGAGGATCCTGCCTATCATAGTAAGGGGCCCTAGCATAAGTTCTGGCACACAGTACAGGTTCAGTCAATATTTATTAAGTAAATTAATTTCTTGCCACATTCCCAAACTGGCTCCTAAAGAGGTAGCTAGGGCTCTGGCCAGGTGGCTTGGTTGGAGCATCATCCCATACACCATAAGGTTGTGGATTCAGTCCCCAGTCAGGACACATACCTAGATTGTGGGTTCTATCCCCAGTTGGGGCATGTACAGGAGGCAACTGATCAATGTTTCTCTGTCTTTCTTCCTTCCTCTCTCTAAAATCAATAAACATATCCTTGGGTGAGGATTAAAAAAACTTTAATCAAGGGGTTGTAATTATTTATATACCCACATTTGCCCCATTACACTACTGCCCCCAAAAGGTTGAGGCCACTTTTCTATCCTTACCTATTTGCCCACAGTCTGGCTAGATTGTTCTTTCTGTCCTTACTGGGGTAGGAGGCGGGGTAGAACAATAGGACTAGGGAACTTAAGTCTGTTAAGTGTTTGGTGTTTATTTCCTTTTTAAATGAGGAGGGGAGAGTGCAGGAACTAACCAATGTAGACATAATGAGTGTACTCAGTCTTTAAAATGAGCAGGAAGGCAGTCTTTGAAATGAGCACTTAAAACAGTTTGCCCACAGATCTCTTATCTAGGACCTCGGAACCTCATGGTGTTTTCAGGCGGGGGGAGGAGGGACATTCTCCCAGAATACTTGGGCTGCCTTGGCTCATGGTTTTTCTTCAGGACTGCTCTGTATCAAGGAACAATTATATGGATTTGTTTTCCATTTGCTCCTCAATTCAGTCCACTGGTGTCACCTCTGGTCTCCCGAGGTAGGGGGTGAACCATACCCCATTCATGGGCACAAGTCTTTGATTTCCAATAATCTCACAACACGGAAATTAATTGTGCAGGTTTCTTCCTGGCTTAATGAGTTTTCTTTCCAGCTTCAGGATGAACTCAGTGGGGAAGAAGGCAGGGCCAAGCCCCTGGCATTTGGGATCTGGGACTGAAATATGAGTAGAGCTAGTAGTTTAGCTGGGTGTGGCTGTGGTTTCAGGTGGGTACTGACTGGAGTCTCAATGTTCATCTAGGTCGAACCCCTCGGGGCCGCTTAGCCAATCAGATCCCCCCTGAGATCCTGAACAACCCCCAGCTGCAGGCAGCCATTCAAGTCCTGCCTTCCAACTATAACTTTGAGATTCCCAAGACCATCTGGAGGATCCAGCAGGCCCAGGCCAAGAAAGGTGAGTCCCCAAGCTTTGAGCTGGAGTGGGGGTGGAGAGGTTGCCTGGCCAGTTAGGAGCAGTGACCCCATTCCAGCCTCTTCCCATCCTCCTGCTCTCATGTCTCTGCCTTGTCTTGCAGTGGCCTTGCAGATGCCCGAAGGCCTCCTGCTCTTCGCCTGCACCATTGTGGACATCTTGGAAAGGTGAGGCCTAGGGCACTGGAGAGGGAGCTGGGCCGAGATCCCATGCCCATTACTGCTTTGCCCGTTGACCTCATTCTTTCCTTCTGGACCTCTGCCTTCAACCATAGACACACAGAGGGGAAAAAAACAAAACAAAATTAAGACAGAGCAGGTGGTGGGGCCTGAGGAGGAACGTAGGAATCCTCAGTACTCATCCTGGAATGGGCTGAGTAGTCAGCGCAGGGTCTGACTGGGGGGAACCTTTTTTTCTGGCACATCTTGGGGAGTAGGGCAAGGAGGGGCTTGGCAGGGGAGAAGTGCCTTGGAGATGGTATTCAGTTCCTCTACCCCCTTGTCTAAGTTTCTTCAATACAATGAGCCATCCTTGGGGGGTGGGGGTGAGTGCTCAGCCATCTGGTTCCATCACAGGAATGGGGAGAGGGAATGGAGAAAGGGGAGGTCATCTCGTGATGGGAACCTCCCACTTCCCTGCTGCTGCCCTTCCCCCACCCTGCTCCTCATCCTGCTGCCACAGACTCACTTCCCGTTCCACCCTCTTGCCCCTTAGGGATGCTCTCTGGGGCTTGGGCCAATTTGCATACATTTTAATCTATAAAAAATTAAGTACTCAGGCTGACTCAGATGCCTGGGCTGCATTCTAAGGAGCTGAATAATCTGCTTTTGCACAACCTGATTTTGGGATGGGGGAGGAGGGGTTGGGGGTGACTGGCATCAGTCCAGCTTTCTCCACCTTGCTCCCAGGAGAGGTATGGGGAGACCCCAGTCACTGAAACGGGATACATGCTTGCCGGAGGGGTGGGTCTCTCGTGGGTCTCTTGGGAAGAGCTGGTCCTCTGCTGCATTCCTGAAGTGGGTTCAGGGGGTGAGGGGTCTTCCCCACCCACCCCCGTCCCACAGTGATTCAGGCCTGGCAGCAGATCCCATGGCAGTGTGCTGGCCAGAGCCCACTGTTCCTGACGCATGAGGTGTGTGGGCGGTGCCATGTGCTGTGGGGGAGCTGTGCATGGGTGCCCCCATCCTGGGCGCAGAGGGCCCTGACTAAGGGTGAGGAGATAGTGGGGGTCTGGGCATCAGGGAAGCCATCGTACCTACATGTGCATGCCCACGTGTCCCACAGTGCCAGCATGTGGGGGCAGGCGCCTTTGCACTTGTGTGCATGCTCGCTGCTCTGGGTGGGTGAGTCAGGCCATCAGGGGTCTGTGTTTGGCCCCATGTATGCCAGTCTGAGATTGGGGAGTTCCTCTCAAAGTCTGAGCCTGAGCAGAGGAATCAGGGTGCTACGGAGACCAAAGAGGAGGAGGTGGCAGCTGGGCCCCTCCTCCTCTTTGTTGGCAGAAGTGGTAGCTCCCTACCCAAGGGATTGGGAGAAGTAGGGAGAGAGGAGTTGGGCCCTGAGGTACCTCCCCAGGGTGAGGTCTCTCTTCCACCTCACTCCTTGTGTCACTACGGGGGAGGTACCTCAGGGCCCAGCTCCTCTCTCCCTACCTCTCCATTGTTGCCCCCACAGGTTCACAGAGGCCGAAGTGATGGTGATGGGTGATGTGACCTATGGAGCTTGCTGTGTGGATGACTTTACTGCAAGGGCCCTGGGAGCTGACTTCCTGGTGCACTATGGCCACAGCTGCCTGGGTATGGCAGACCAGGACACCTGGACCCTGGCAGGGCTGGTAGGGAGGCAGGACTGCACGCTGGTCCTCATCACAGTGCCTTGTCCAACTTGTGGGCATGAGGTCCCTCCTGGTTTCTGGGATGGTCTCAGCCTTCCTGCTCTTTCCTTTGGATTTGGTTGCCTTGGAAACCATGCTGCTGTCCCAGATGCCGGTGTTTGAAAGACTGTTGGTGGTGTAGCAGACTGGGCCCCCAGCCAAGTGACAGAGAAGGAGCTTCTAAGGGACCTGTGACCTCCCACTGCACCCCCCCCCCCCACTTCCCTCTATCCCTAGCCTGAAGCCACTGGTCCTGGCTGCTCAGAGACCTTGACCTAGTCCAGGCCCTCTGCCTATCCTGCCTTCCAAAACAAAGTCTCCTGAACTCTTCCCTCCTCCCAGTTCCCATGGACACTTCTGCCCAAGACTTTCGGGTGCTGTATGTCTTTGTGGACATCCGGATAGACACTGCCCACCTACTGGACTCTATCCGCCTCACCTTTCCCCCAGCCAGCGCCCTCGCTCTGGTCAGCACCGTGCAGTTTGTGTCGACCTTACAGGTACATGGGCAGACAGCAGCCAGTCTGCCAGCTATTTCTGGGTACCCCCCACCCCCCAGGTGCTGCAGGCTGGTCCTCTGACCCTGGCTCTCCCCCGCCCCCACCCCATACCTACTCACTTTCCTTCTCCCGTTTTCCCTACAGGCAGTTGCCCAGGAGCTGAAAGCTGAGTATCGTGTGAGTGTCCCACAGTGCAAGCCCCTGTCCCCTGGGGAGATTCTGGGCTGCACATCCCCCTGCCTGCCCAGAGAGGCAGAGGCTGTTGTGTAAGTGAAAAATGGGGGTGCCAGTTGTAGAGATGTAAGAAGTGTACCCTCAGAGTCTAAAACTCCTTAATCATTCGCTCAAGGTTACCCTGCAAATTGGAGACCAAACAGGTTTTCAGGTATTCTGTTTCCCTCTCCAGTGCTCTGTCCACCATCCAAAAGGCTGTGCCCAGGGTGAGGCAGGAATCAGAAGCCTGATAGGGGGCTGAAGGTGGGCTAGAAATGGTGGGAATATAATTGGAGAAGATGGATGGGCACACCCAGGCTGTAGCCCCATTAATTTAGCATCCGGACAGCTAACAAGCAGGAGCAGCGTGTCTCCTGCTGCCTAATTATTTTAGGTAATGGAAATGCTTAATGTTGTGTGAATGCAGCCAGCCTCAGAGCCGACAGCTCCCAGCTGGGACTGGGGAGGGGGAGCCCTGTTCCCAGCTAATGGCAGGAAAGGAGGCAGGGGCACTCCCCTGACTGACCCCCACCTTTGGGGCTGCAGATGCTAGTGCCCACAGGCCTTGCTGTGCCCACACAGACACCCCTGCCCATGGACAGGCCCACATCAGGGCCGTCCCCAGCCCTGACCTAGCAGTCCTGCTTCCCAAGCAACATTTCCCTCGTGCCTGTGCCTGCATAACTGAGCTTTCAGGTGCCTACCCGTGGGGGCTACGATGTGTGTGTTGGAGGGAGGGATACCCTGAGTGTTAGCCATTCATCAAAATTTGGTGTGGTTGCCCAGAGAAGGAGCTGCCGTGGCAGATTGTCTTCCATGCTCTGGCCTCTTCATCTCTGCGAAGGTACTATTAGAGGTAGCGTCTCCCAGGGCATGCTGGGTATAGCCTTCTGGGAGTTAGGCCTAGTGTCGAGTCCCAAATATAGTGCTTAGTAGTTGTGACTTGGGCAAATTTCTTAACATCCCTGAACCTCAGTTGTATCTTGTAAAATGGGTTCACTGTAGGTAGCTTGTAGGGTTATTTGATAGGACTGAATGAAGTCATACATGCCAGGTGCTTAGCCCAGGCCAGTGCACAGAAGGCAGAAGTCGATTAAACAGTAGCTATTGTCACAACTCAGGAACTGAACCCAAGAGGTAGTTAGGTAGTTAGGACAGAGCATAGCCAATGTGCACCCTGAAACCTCATTTACAGCACAGATGACTGACTACTGCCCTCGTCTGTACTGAGCAAAGGAGAATCTGCCCCCCCCCCCACACACACTTCCAAGTTAGGGTCTTCACAACCTGGAGTGGCCTTTCCTGGCTGCAGACATGCCTTTACAACTCCTCCCTCAGAAGGTTGGGGGATGGGGCATTCTTAGATTCTGCATAACTGGAGGGACTTTATGGTAATCCAACTCAAACTCCTTGTTTTACCAAGTTTACCATGTGAGAAAACCAAGACCTCAGGAGGTGAAATGACTTGTCCCAGTTCACGCACAGATGGTATCACAGTCAGCCAAGAACTCAGTCCTCTGAACCCAAGCCAGTGCCTGCTTCTGCTGCTGCCCCTCCCACACTTACCACCTCCTTTCTAACCCCCTGCAGATATCTTGGAGATGGCCGCTTCCATCTGGAGTCTGTCATGATTGCCAACCCCCATGTCCCTGCTTACCGGTATGGGCTGACCAGCTAGGGAGAGGGTGGGATTCTCTGCCACTGAGGCCCTCAGTCAGCCAAAACCTCCTCATTCTCTGGCTACTTAACGGGCCCCAGCCTTAAAGATCTGAGGTACTTGGGTCCTGAATCTGGAGAGTGAACCTAGGGCTGCTGCTGCTGCAGAGCACCCACCTGGCCCCTGGGATTCACACAGACATCTTAAAACCCTCTTCCACTCTTACCTGCTCCAGCTGTGGGACTGATCTTCCCAATGACAATCCACACTCTTGCCTGTGTTCCTAATTACCTGCATAGAGCCTGAAGCTTCAGGAGACTGAGGGGCTGAGTCAGGGGGCTGCGTGTACAGCCCAAGTCCCATGAGTGGCCGTCGCCGTGACCCTGACAACTTTTTTCCAGATATGACCCATACAGCAAAGTCCTGTCCAGAGAGCACTATGACCATCAGCGAATGCAGACTAACCGCCAAGAAGCCATAGCCACTGCCCGTTCAGCTAAATCCTGGGGCCTTATCCTGGGCACTCTGGGCCGTCAGGGCAGCCCAAAGGTTCTGGAGGTCAGAGGGCTTGGGATGGCCTTTGGAGGAGGGGACTGACTGGGAAACCCAGCAGGAAGAGTCAGTAGGCTGAGGAACTTGGCCTTGGCAGCTTGGTCATGGTGACTCCAGCTCCGTCTCCCTCTCTCTACCTACAGCACCTGGAATCTAGACTCCAAGCCTTGGGACTTCCCTTCGTGAGGCTGCTGCTGTCGGAGATCTTTCCCAGCAAGCTTAGCCTGCTTCCTCAGGTAGATGTGTAAGTTTCCCCACCTTACTGACCTAGCTAGGGCTGGCTAAGAAAGTTTAGAAGCTGGTTCCTGCCCAGCACATATTGAAGCCTGGAGTCAATGGGAATTCCTTCCATGATCATGAAATTGTGATGTTTATAGAACTCTCACCAGCAGGGGCTAGGTCATACTTATTCTGTCTTGGAGCTTGCAGACAACTGCATCGTCAAAGTGGTTTTGTGTGAGATGAGTGGGAGGGGCGTACCAGGCACTAAATTTGATTCTGGGGATACTATCACAAAGGAGCTGCCCTGGCCCTGCCCTCTGAAAGTAGGTAGTCAGGGAAGAAAACAAGAGAAGACAGGCAACACTATAGTGTTATTCTAAACAGCAGTAAGTTCCAGCCTTTACTTTAGAATTCATAGTAAGCATTCACTGGGTGTGTTGGGGACACAGTCATGTTCTTCAGCTTGCTGTCCAGGAGAGGGGGAAGTCCTCCCTTGAGTCTGATCTGACTTCCCTTCACAGGTGGGTACAGGTGGCATGCCCACGCCTCTCCATTGACTGGGGCACAGCTTTCCCCAAGCCGCTGCTGACACCCTATGAGGTAACGCCAACATTTGAGAGTGGGCTTTGTATCTGGTTCTGGGATCTAAAGTGGAGTGGGGTAGGTGGACAGCACTTAGTTACAGCTGAGCCACTTCCTAGCCAAGTGACCTTGGGCAAGTCTCTTAACTTATTTGAACCTGACATTTCCTCTATGGTATGTTGAGAATAGGACCTTCAAGGGCCCTTGTGAGGATTGGATTAAATAATCCTGTGCAGAAGAATATTGGCAAATGTTATTGTCCCGTTTTCCTCCCTTAGGCAGCGGTGGCCCTGAGGGACATTTCCTGGCAGCAGCCCTACCCCATGGACTTTTATGCCGGCAGCTCCTTGGGTCCATGGACAGTGAACCACGGACGGGACCGGCCCGCCCAGGCCCCTCGCCGGCCTGCGCTGGGGAAGGTAGGCAGGGACTCCCAAGGAGGGAGGAGCAGTAGCTCCCTGGCTACGCGAGCTGTGGCCGCCGCCACGCGGCTGCTACGGGAAATGCATGAGAGGGATGGAGGTTGCCGTAGAAGCCGGACCCTGACCGAAGTGTGCGACCTCAGGTGCAGGAGGGGCCCTTGCGCCCTTCTCCAGACGTGACTTGCGAGGGTTGCAGCTGCAGAGATGAGAAGGTGGTGCCACTTGCTCAGTGAGACGCTCCTGGATCTCAGGTATCCGCCTTGCTTTGGCTGCGCCTTACCCTTCCGTGTTGTCATGGGAACGCCCGCTAGCTCTGAGGCCCGCCTTCAGGATGGTGCTGGCATTTGGTCCCGCCCCCTCGCGTAATTCAACTTCCGCTCGGGGAAAGGCCGCTTCCGCTCTCTGGCGCGCTTCCTAGCACCATGGCGGCGCAGCGACCTCTGCGAGTGTTGTGCTTGGCCGGCTTCCGGCAGAGCGAGCGGGGCTTCCGCGAGAAGACCGGAGCGCTAAGGAAGGCCCTGCGGGGCCGCGCCGAGCTCGTGTGCCTCAGTGGCCCGCACCCGATCGTGGACGCAGCGGGCCCCTTGCCGGAGTCCGGTGAGACGAGTCATGTCCCGGAAATGCGCTACGAGTCTTCTCTATCTTGCCTCGTCTCCATAACACCCTCAGCACCCGCTCACCCTGTATCCTCACACATTCTTCCCACACTTCCAGTTCATTCTGCCCATACCCATCATTTCTGCCACCCCAGCCTCCCAGAGTTCCTCCTTGATTTATGCCGCACCACCACCCCTCCATGACATTCAGTTCCCAACCTCACTTTCCCCAGACTTCGTTCTCTCCCCTTAGCCGCCTCTCCCTGTCATTCCCAAACCTCTGTGTCTCATTTCTTTCCCCCTGCATTCCCTTTGCCCTAACCCCTTCTATCTCCCATATCGCTGTAGGGCCCTGCTCTCCGGAGGAGCAGCTTCGAGGCTGGTGGTTTTCAGAACAGGAGACAGACGTTTTCTTCGCACTAAAAGAGCCCACAGTGTGCAGAGGTCTGGAGGAAGCACTGGGAACGGTGGCACAGGCACTGAACACACTGGGACCTTTTGATGGGCTCCTTGGTTTCAGCCAGGGGGCTGCGCTAGCAGCCTTTGTGTGCGCCCTCGGCCAAGCAGGTGATCCTCGCTTCCCCTTGCCAAGGTTTATCATCCTGGTATCTGGTTTCTGTCCTCGGGGCCTTGGCCTCCGGGAATCCATCCTGCAGGGCCCCTTTTCGCTGCCTTCACTCCATGTTTTCGGGGACACTGACCGAGTCATCCCCTGTCAGGAGAGTATGCAGCTGGCTAGCCGATTCACTGGATCCATCACTCTCACCCACTCTGGTGGCCACTTCATTCCAGCAGCTGCACCCCAGCGCCAGGCCTACCTTAAATTCTTGGACCAGTTTGCAGAGTGAAAGATCAACAAATGCCTGGGCTCCCATATCCTCCTTCCCACCCCCAACTGGGACACAGAATTTGGGGTAGCCTCTATGATCCCTGCCCTCCCCTTTTCCCTACCCTGGAATTTCTGCTGTTGTTAGTGTCCCTCACCATCTCCAATTAAGAGACAAATATCAGTTCTTAAAACTCAGGTTATATAAGCCCAGCTCTGCACTCAAGAAAATGGGGAGCAGGAGGCCTTAATGGACTTTCACCTTGGCATCTGGAAACATGGAAAAGGCCAGTGGAGCCCTGAATGAGTGGAGGGTGACGTGGAAAAAGCAGGGGCTGGCACCATTGTGACTGCCACAAAATAAAGTGGTGATTTAGATTTTGAGCATCTTTTTCCTGATACAGGGAAAACAAACAAAAATTTCCCCATCTGCACTGCCTCCAGGGCAGCACCAAGCAGATGTATTTCCCGTTAGGAGCCCCCAGGAGAGGCTCTGTATGTGTGCTCACACACGCTCACACATTTTTGGTGGAGGTCTTCAGTACCACCCTGAAGGAAAGGAGGTCTTGCTGACTGAATCAGGTAAGGATTTATATCAGAAGTTCTAGGAAAAGATTACCAGATAAGGCTCCGCCTGGACCACACTGAATTGAGGCTTCTTCCATCGTGATCCCTGACAGTTGTGTGCTGGCCTTTTGTTAGACCCTGGCTTCTTGTGTTTTCTGCTTTCTCCTCCATAACCGCCTTGGCTCCTGTGAATTATGAGCTCAGGGTGAGATGGTGATAAACCTTGGATGGAGGCCAAAGATAGAGGAAACCCTTTTCCAAACTTGCCCCCATTTGCAGAGCTTCTGAGATTGATGCTGTACCGTAGTGGTCCCAGCCAAAGCCTGAGCAGCCCGTTGGGTTTAAAATTGTTTCTAGGCACCCTGAAGCCTGCCTGCTTTAGCCATTTGCCTACTTTCAGCACCCCACCATCTGCCACTGCTGCTCTCTGACTTCAGCCCTCACTCCACAGGTGCACCAACTTGTTCCTCTTTTGGAACATCCAAACAGATCCTCTCTCTGCCTCAAGCATGGTTGCCCCTGGGGATTTAAGTCATGGAGCAGAAACTAAGTTTGGAGATGCAGCACAAACACTACAGCCCATCCTGAGACAACCAGACTAACGGTCCTTAAATTACCCCCAATTCTGAGTTCTGCACTGTAGACAGCAGCTGTCCAAGATAATTTTTTTTTCTTCAAAGCTGGAGTTACCTACCTAGACAGACCCAGTTTCCTGGGTCTAGGACCTTTACAGCCTTTACAGGAAAAAGTGAGGGTTTGAAGAAAGTTCTTTGCCACAGTTCTCTGCCTCTGCCTTGCTCTTTGTGTATTTTTTTTTTTTATTGTACTTATTTTCTTTAGAGAGAGGGTATCAATCACTTGCCTCTCTGAACCCCAACCAGGGACCAAACCTGTAACCCAAGCATGTGCTGTGACTAGGAATCAACTGGTGACCCTTTAGCTTTGTGGGATGACACTCAACCAACTGAGCCACACCTGGCAGGGCCTTGCTCTTGTATAAAGGGTTCTCTTCCTTGGTAAAAGGTGGAGAGTCTAAAATGGACTGAATTACTCCTACAGATCTGTTGGGTTTGGCCCATACAGTTTTAGAAAAGATTGGATTTGTGGAATTTAAACTTAGTAATTTCACACAAAAATTAGGATTCCACCCTGGCTGGTGTAGCTCAGTGGATTGAGTGCAGGCCTGTGAACCAAGGGATCACGGTTCGATTCCCAGTCAGGGCACATGCCTGGGTTGCAGGCCAGTTCCCAGCGGGAGACGCAGAAGAGGCAACCATGCATTGATGTTTCTCTCCCTCTCTCCCTCCCTTCCCCTCTAAAGATAAATAAATAAAATGTTAAAATTAGGATTCCTGGCTTCTCTGGAAATAAACCGTTCAAAGTGGACACAGTGGCTCTGCAGTTCAGGGTTCACGAGCTCTCATGGCAACCACAGGCTGCCCCTTTAGTAAGGTCCCAAGAGGTGAAAACAATGGCTTGTATACCACAGCTACTGGTTCTTGGGTTATTGTGAAGGTTGAAAGAGAGGGGAAGATAAACCAGGGAATGAATTTTAAGCCAGGGCTTAAAGTTAGAAGGGTGAAAGTAGAGCAGAGCAGTATTGGGTGCAGTAGAAGCTTTCATGCCTGGGATGAGAATTTTCCCCAAGAATCATAAAATCCCCCTGAAGGGCAGGTCATGTGATCCACTGGTTCCAAGTGAGACACTGTCACTGAGAGTCCTAGGAGGTCTGTATACAGACAGCCCCCCACACTCTCCCTGACCCACACAAAGATTCTATGGACCCTTTTCATCTGCATCATGTTAAACCTTGCATTCCTGGGACCAAACTCCAGGTCTACTGAGTCAATCACTGGGATCCAGGAATCTACTTTGACAAGCTATCTGGCTATTTTCATGCAACATGACATTTGAAAACCACTGCTTAGAGTAGAATATAAGTCTCTGTTAATGTTATTTGATAAAAGCCTGCCATGTGATTCTCAGGCACTCCACTAGGGAGGGGGAGCAAGCTCTCAAGAATCATTGATTGAACATTTTCAATTTATAACTAAGGGAAAGGAGATCCAGAAGAAAAAGCAATACCATTTATTGAGTGCTAATATGCTGGTCATTGTGATGAATAGAGCTTTATAGTTGTCTAATTTAATCTTCACAACTTCTGAGGTAGATACTATTACTAACTTTACAACTGAGAAAACAGGTACAGAGAGGCTAAGTAACTTACCCAAAGCTAGTTCAGATTCAAGAACTCTCATGACTGACCTTTACCAGTCATTGTTTTCTCTGCTGCCCCATAAAAGGCGAGCAAAGGTCACCACTCACTACTGTTGGGCTAAATGTCTTCTCCAGGCCTCACCTCCCTAATCCATAAAGTAAGTTGGGGGTGAGGTGCATTAAATGATTTCAAGATACTAAAAAACTCTTAACATTGTACAGTCAGTCTGGTTATTTTCCCCTCTGCACACCTTCTCCAGATGGGTTGCAACTGCAAAAGACTTGGTCTCTTTTCAAGAACATCCCTGCATTTCTCTTACCTACCTTTCACTCCACTTTGGATTCCTTAAAGCGATTGGAAGAGTCCCTTGGCAAAGAACCTCTCAACGGCCCCAGTCCCAGAGGCCCTGCTCAGAAAGCAACTGAGAATCTTAGGAGGCCCCCTCCCTTGTTCACTCTGCCTAAGTGTTCAGACCTGGGGCCTCCCCAACGCCACGCCCCCTCACAAAGACATAGTAGCCTAATAGAATAGTACTTAAGAGCAAAATAGCATTTTGCGGGTTTTTACTCACATCATCCTATTTGACCCTCACAGCAGGCTTGCCCAAAAGGATCATCTCATTTTACAGAAAGTTTAGAAGTGAGATGGCCGGCCCCTTAAGTAACAACCCATTGACGACGAAGCCTGATTGGACCGCCTGCTTCGTAGTGCATGCTCCCACCTACATGCACTACATCTGCCCGCGATGTTCACTGGGTTTCAGAATCTACTGCATTTTAATATAAGACCCGAGGGTCCCTGGGTGGGAGGAAGGCCTCAGGTGAGCACCAATTAGCTGTGAAACCGGCACCAACTGTCTTAGAAGTTTAGAAGAGGAGGGGGTAAAAATAAATATAAATTAATGAAAAAAGGAGGGGGTATGGAAAAGTAAAAAAAAAAAAAAAAAAAAAAAAAA
>PVKU01001513.1:17345-156919 GCA_004027475.1 Anoura caudifer | reverse complement strand
CACAATAGGCCCCTCTGATTCACTCCCCCTCTTTAGGGCTAATTTGAGATAGTCTCCAATTGGGATCCAGCACCCAGAGATAGAGGAGGGGAGGATGTTGGTAAGTTCAGACAACACTTCCTAGGCCTGGTTAACTTCACAAGCCCACTAGCTTTCTGAGGTTTGGGAACCTTCCTTATCCTACATGGTTCAGAGGAGCAGAGAGGGGAGAGGAATGAAGGGAGGCTGCAACTCCATCAGAAATGGGTTCAAGAATTACTCTTTGCCCTCTGCCTACTCAGCTAAGGGTTCTTGAAAGAATAAGATTGTGGCATATTTAGAAAAACTTTCCTTCTACCCACTTCAGTCCCCGGGAGGCAAACATTTTGTTCTTGCCTCAGGGTCCCAGCAGCCTCCCTCCCAGAGAGGCACTAAAAAGAACCCAAATTTCATAACTACCCCTTTTCTCGCCATCCCCTGACTGCAATACCTTGACTAGGAGAACAGAACAGTCACTGAGCTGGATGGGCAGACAGAACTCCGCTCACCCCGCTTCCTTCTCTGCTTGGGTGGAAAACATGGCCATTAGACCCTGGAGGAGCCCGCCTGCCTGCGCCAAAACTCCCGCCACCCCCGCAGACACCTTGAATTTTGACTCGCCTCCCCCGCCTCCTCTTCCTCTTGGTCTCTCCCTTACTGGGCTGGCAGTGAGCGGCGTGGCGCGGCGCGTGGGCGTGCTGCGGGGCGACCATGGCTGTAGACTGTTACCTCCGGTTCCCACAGTAACAATCGAAAGCCACGGTTGCCCTGGAGACGCGGGGGCGGGGCGCGCGGCAGCTCCAGTCGGGCTGACGTCAAGACTGCGGGTGGGGTGGGTGGGGGCGGCGCACGCGGCAGCGACCCAGGGCTGACTGTTACAGGGCTGTGCGGTGTGTGTGGGGGCCAGCCGCCCCTCGCAGCCCCTGGGGACCAGGGAAGGGACCGCTTGACCGCGGAGCTTGCGCTGGATCAGCACCGCGGACAGCGGCGGCGCAAGCAGCGAGCGCCACGCTGAGGACCCCGAGGGACGGGGCCGGGGGGGGGGGGGGTGCTTGGCAGTGGCCGGGTCCACGGTCCTGGGGCGGGGCCAGGCGTCAGTGGCCGTGACTGGAGACTGTTACTGAGGGTGGCCCGGGCAGTACGCAGTCTACAGCCAAGGTGCCGGCGCGCTGCCCGCGGAAGGAAGGGGTGCAGGGGAGTGCCTCCGTCGCCGGCAGCTGGGGGCGCTGCTGCTCTTCCTCCCCGGCGACTCCCGCTTTTCTCGGCCCCGGCACTCGCGGACAGGCACGCGGCCCTTGACGTCAAAGCCCTGTGACGTCGAAAATGTCCCTGCTGAAAGGCACTTCCGGTGGCGTGGGTGGGGGTGGGGCGGGGCTGTCTTGCCATGGCCCCGCCCCCGCCTGGTCCTGAGAGGACAGCTCCTCGCCAGAGGCGGGAGGCTGTCGCTGTGCTTGTGAACCCGCCAACGGGACGCAGAGGCACCAGCCCGGCGGGAAGGGGAAGGGGTACCCCGGCTGAATGCAGGGCGGGGGTCCCAAGAAATCCGCAGCCGGTGCTTGGCTCAGCCGGCCGGGGGCAGCGAGGCTGAGTCACCGCGCTGCAGGGACCGTTAGGAGGGGGTGCATCTCCTGAGGCGCCAGCGTCTTCGCCCCACTTTCTTGGGGGGATGGCGCAGGAATCCCAGGAAAAGCTTCGGGGACGCTGGGGTCCGTCCTCTGTTCGAGGTTCTTCCGAAGTGGCTGCTTCTCCATCAGGGCAAGTGCTGCAGAGCGCTCTCCGTATGCCTTCGGCCCGGGCTCCACGAGCTGCAAATGAAACCTAGCCCCAGCCCGGTCCCCAGCCCCACCCCACAGGAGTCCCCCGGCCTGCCGCCGGTCGTTCTCCTCACTGTCCTCCTGTCCGTGCCTGTCGCCTGTCGGTCAGTCAGTCCCGCTTACCTGTCTGGTTGCGTCGCGCCAGCGCCCGCTCGCCTCCTGCAGCCCGGCTGGCGCCGCGGCTTTTATAGTCGCGCGTAGTACTCGTGCGGCGGCTCATTCATGCAGCCGGCTCCTACACACTGACGCGCTGCCGACGTCAGCAGGGAATTTAGGAAACGGGAAGAGGGGCTATTTATAGTGGCAAGGGGGGGGGGTGGAGACCTAGGAGATGGGGAGCCGGGAGGGGGAGGCGGGCGCCCGGAAGCAGGAACAGGGAGGGGGAGCCCATGCCCCTATTCCAGTCTACAAGGGGCCCGCGGGAGGGCCCTGTCAAGAGGTCGGATAGGTCCCTTACGTGTTTGTTCACTCTGGGACATCTGGAGCGCAACCCTAGCCCCCGCCACGGTCTTCCAAGGTCCTCATCCTGTAGTCCCCACTCCCACACCTCAGTCCCTGGGCCCGACGGCTCTGCGACGTCACAAGTGCCCCGCGGCGGCACCCCAGCGGCCCTAAGGTGTCATCACCCTGAGGGGGGGCAGGAGAGGGAGCTGGACCCTCGGAGAGCAGCATCTAGAGCCGTGGTGTAGGGACTGGAGGGGAGAAGAGCAGGGGAGCTCAGGGGCCTTGGAAGTCTTTGTAGGAGGAGGCTCGGCCTGGAAGGAATGCCCAGGGTGGGGTCAGGGTACCATTGAGAGCTGGAGACCGGAGGCGAGGCAAAAAAAATTGAGTAGGGTGGCTTGGACTCCCCGGTTATGAGCAAGGGGGATCCTCTGTGGGGGAGTTGGGCGAAAGGTGGCAGGAGAAGGGGAGTGAGAGGAAGAGGAGCCAGGAGAACAGGTGGGCAGTGTCCGTTTCAGAGCCTGGCACCCAGCAAAAGGAGTTTAGGACCCATTTGTGGAATGATGGACATTGGAAGAGTTCATATGAGGGTGGTAATGAGTGAAGGAAACCACGCGCTCAGCAGCAGCTTGGCAGACAGGGTCCTCAAGGGGGTGGCAGAGCAGGACCACCTCCTGGAGGGCAGAGTTGGCAGGAAGTGGGCATGCCCTGCGGGCAGAGTTTCTCTGGACAGGAGCAGGGAAATGAATGATCTTGGCCCAGCCTACCTCCCTCAGTTGAGAAGGACTCTAAGGGAGGCAGGGTAGTGTGTGAGAGAAGTTGGGTTGGGGTGGGGAAGGGACAGCGCCAGGCCAGAGCAGTTGGAACTGAGGGGAGAGGTCAAATGAAACCCACAGGAGGGCAGCTAGGCTGGGGGCAGGTCTGTGAGACCCACCCACTTAGATGAAAGGACAGCTTGGGGCAGTGAGTTAACTCGGAAAGCCAGTGTCTGGGAAGTGTTAAAGAAAAACATGCACAGTGGGCAGAGGAGACACGGGGTGGGTTAGAGTGGACAGACTCGGCTGCGCAAAAGAGATATAAGGCTAAGGAACTCCTCACGGGGCTAGGATCTGGCCCCGTGCAGAGGATAAAATATAGCAGCCGGAAAGAGGTCAGAGAGGCCCTTCAGACCCTTTGGGATCTAGCTACCGGGAGTTCATTTTTGCCTCCAGGCCTTGTCCCAGAGGTTATCTTCTCCAGAAATGTGTTCCTGCTTGGGGGAGAACTCCTAGTCATGCACCAAAACTCGGCTTTAAGAGCACTTTCTGAAGAGCCTTCTTGTCTCCCTCTAGCGCTCCATTCACTTTTCCCTCTCAGAGCACTGCAGGTCCCTCTGCCCACAAAGGCTGCAGCTCGGGAGCCCCCCCCCCCCAATATCATTCTTGGAACCCCACCACTTCCCTTTTGAGGGTACCATGGGGAGATGGAAGAGAAGATCGGGATATGGTTGACCCAGAACATGGAGTAGAAACTGGGTGAGGGCAGACTCAGGACGCCGTGGGAGTGAGAAGGGCCTGTAGAGACCAGGAGCCGCTTCCTGGGCCCCGAGGCCAAGAAGTCTCCAGCTGAGGAAGGGGAGTCTCTGGGGGGCGACCGAACCCTTGGTGTCTGTCTGGGACCGCGAGTGGCCTCGCCGGCATCCCCTCAACGAGTGACTCAGTCATTGCCTCTGGGAGGGACTTGGGGGGCTGATGACCGCACCCGGCGCTGCGAGCGCGGTCCCCACCCGCTCAGCAGCCCTGAGTGGTTGCTAAGCTCTCCAAGGCCTTGGGAGAGACGAGATCTGGGCGAACCTCACCGGTTACTATGGTAACTTTGTGCCCCAGCCTCTCCCGCCACCGCTGAGGGAGGCGCAGCCAATCGTAAGCTGCAGATGGTCTCGGAGACCCACTCCCACCCTTCTCGTGTGGGCGGGGGTCAGAGGTGGGGGAGGAGGCGGCGCGTGGGCCGCGGCGAGACCTGGTGCTGCCTCCAGCCTGGTGCGGTGCTGCGCCGCGAAGGAACGCTTCCGGAGTAGCCCAGCGGGTGCCAGCGCGCCAGTGCCCGGTCCGCTCCCTCCCAGAAGGGGAGTCACTTGCCAGAATTGGCCTTCACGTGGGGTGCGGGACCTTGCTTCCGCAAGGCTGCAGGCCCTCCTGTCCCGTTTCTTTTGGGTCTCTGGGCTGGAGTCGACGTCGTCCAATCGGGTCCCTCAAAACGGTTCGCTTGGGCAATCTTCGGGCTGGAGTCGCTTCTGCCAGACCCCCAAGAGGTGTTGTCCAACCATTCCCAGTAGAATATCCTTGGGTCCCTCCGGAGACCAAGTTCAGGGCGAGCTGTTTGGGAACCCATTTCCCCAGGTTCACGGAGGGCTCTACGTGGCATTCCTCAGCAGTATCCTAGAGAGTCAGGACTCGAACTCCCGGGAGAGGTCAGCCGTGTAAACCTCTTGGGGTCTGTGCAAACATTCGCGCCCATGGGTGTCAATATCTGGAGAGGATCTGGGTGCAAACGGGCTTATTCTCTGCATACCTAACCCATGTGTCTGAGTGAGGGTGGGTGTGCTTGGGGTGGGTAGAAATAGCCCCATTCAGGAATGTCGAAGGAGATCTTGTCTATTTTCTTCTCCTTTTGGATTTTTGTAACCTCTTTCCCACCATCTACTGTCACCAGAGTCTCTTCCTTGAAGGCCGGACTTTTCCGAATTGGGGCAATGGGGAGAATCTGGAAATATGTACGCGGAAGCGTTTAATTCAAAACCCCGGGGTGCGTGGGGCTCAATGATTCGGGGCCTGGGTCTCCAGGTGGGCACATCTGGGAGAGTGAACCCGCGAATGGGCCCCCCTCCCCGATCCTGCTGCGCATCTGCGTGCCTCCAGCCCAGGTGCGCGGGAGGGAGGTGGCTGTGCTGCGCAAAGCCCCGCGTGGCCGCGAGGTGGCGCCATAGCTGCAGCCAGAGCCCGCCAGCCCGGGCCGCTCCAGATAAGAGTGTGCGGAAAGCGCGGCGGGGCTGAGACGCGACCAGGACGCGGGGAGGACGGACCAGCAGGACAGAGCGACCGGGGGCCCGGCGGGTGGAGGGCAGCGCAGCGCAGCCACGTCCCCCCTGGATCCGCCGGTAGCCGGGCCCGGGGCTTCCGACATGCCCCCCAGGTGGGTCGTCGGGCTGGGGACCGGGAGAGACAGGGGGACCGGGGCAGCCCGGTCCTCACGCTCTGGCCGCCTCCGGTGCATCCTCCGGTGCTAGCGTCCCAACGCGGTTGGCGTTCGGAGCTCCGGGTGTCGCCCCTAGGGGACTCAAGACCACCGGGTCGCTGTTCTGCGCCGGGTTCACGGCGGGGTCAGCGGCCGGGGCCAGCTCTGCCCGCACATGGGCTGGAGAGGCGAGGGGAAGGGAAGGGGAGAGCTGGCGGGCGGGGCTGGCAGGGGCGCTGCCCTGGCACAGCTCGGCGCCTGGCAGCGGGGCGGGTGGAGCGCCGGCTAGGAGCTGCCACCGCCGCAGGGAGGGAAGCCCGGCCCGCCGCGGCCGCAGGTAACGGGCCGCGAGGCCCTGCGGGCCAGGCGGGGAACAGTGTCGGGCGCGGAGCGGGCGGGCAGGGCAGCTTAGGGCTCGGCTCAGGCCCCGCCGCTGCCCGGCTTCTTGAAATGGGGGGTGAGAGGAAAAGCTGGGAGCCCAGGGACTGGGGCTGACGCGCCCCTCCTGGTCTGTCTGAAGTTGGGAAACTTTTTCCTAAGTTTGGGGCGGCCGAGCTCCGGTGGAGAAGGGGCCGAGGGGAGCTGGGGAGGGAGGCGCCGGGCTGTGAACGCAGACCTAAGGCCGACGCCAGGCCGGGACTCGGGTGGGGCGCAGGCCGGGGTCAGGGCCGCAGCCGGCTGCGCGCCGTGCCCGCCCGGGGCGCTGCCCCCCTCCCTCCCCTGGGAGCTTCGTGGCTCCCCCCCTCCCCCCCCACCTGCTTCCTGCCTCAGCCTCCTGCCCCGATATAACGCCCTCCCCGCGCCGGGGCCCGGCCTTCGAGCTCTGCCTGCCACCGCAGCGGCTGCCTCCGCTCCCCGTGCCGCAGCCATCCGACCCCAACTAGGGCCTGACAGCCCCCGGCCAGGGCGGCGCCACGGCGACCACGGCGCTCCCCTACTCCGGATCACTTCCCCCAACTGGGGCAACTTCTCCCGAGGCGGGAGGCGCTTTCCACTCGGCTCCCTTAGATCCCACTTGGGCAAACTTCTCGGCCCTGAATGACTTTTCCTGAAGCGGACATTTTCCTCAAATCGGGTAACTGTCTCCGAAAGGGTCACTTCGTCAGAACAGTTTTCTCCTCCGAAGCCCCCAGAACCCAGCCTGTGTGCCCGGTGCCTCTGGGCAAGGGGGTGCAGGTCAGCCTGGCCTCCTCTCCAGCAGCTACTGTCCTGCTCCTTCTGGTCCCGGCCGCCCTCCCAGGCTTCCACAGTCGGAGGCCACTCATCCTCCGGTGCCCAGGCTGGTGGTGCTCGATGCTCTTGCCTCGCTGAGGGGAAGGGGAAGTGGAGGGGAGAGGCGCCGGGCTGGGAACCGGCAGCGAGGGCTCATGCGGCCCTGACCCAACTGGTGTGTGTCCCCGCAGGAGATTGTGCTGGGCAGACGATGCTGGACACGATGGAGGCGCCCGGCCACTCGAGGCAGCTGCTGCTGCAGCTCAACAACCAGCGCACCAAGGGTTTCTTGTGCGATGTGATCATCGTGGTGCAGAACGCCCTCTTCCGCGCGCACAAGAACGTGCTGGCGGCCAGCAGCGCCTACCTCAAGTCCCTGGTGGTGCATGACAACCTGCTCAACCTGGACCACGACATGGTGAGCCCGGCAGTGTTCCGCCTGGTGCTGGACTTCATCTACACCGGCCGCCTGGCTGATGGCGCAGAGGCTGCGGCGGCGGCGGCTGTGGCTCCGGGGACCGAGCCGAGCCTGGGCGCCGTGCTGGCCGCCGCCAGTTACCTGCAGATCCCCGACCTCGTGGCGCTGTGCAAGAAGCGCCTTAAGCGCCACGGCAAGTACTGCCACCTGCGGGGCGGCAGCGGCGGCGGCGGCGGCTATGCACCGTACGGGAGGCCAGGCCGGGGCCTGCGGGCCGCCACGCCTGTCATCCAGACGTGCTATTCGTCCCCAGCCGGGCCTCCGCCGCAGCCCAGCGCCGAGCCGCCGTCGGGCCCTGAGGCCGCAGTGAACACGCACTGCGCCGAGTTGTACGCCTCGGGCCCTGGCCCGGCAGCCGCTCTCTGCGTCCCGGAGCGCCGCTGCTCTCCTCTCTGTGGCCTGGACCTGTCCAAGAAAAGCCCGCCGGGCTCCGCGCCTCCAGAGCGGCCGCCGGGCGAGCGTGAGCTGCCTCCTCGCCCAGACAGCCCTCCCAGCGCTGGCCCCGCAGCCTACAAGGAGCCACCACTCGTGCTGCCGCCGCTGTCGTCACTGCCCTTCCAGAAGCTGGAGGAGGCCGTACCGCCTCCGGATCCGTTCCGTGGTGGTGGCGGCAGTCCGGGACCCGAGCCCCCCGGCCGCCCCGACGGGCCCAGCCTCCTCTACCGCTGGATGAAGCATGAGCCAGGCCTGGGCAGCTACGGCGACGAGCTAGGTCGGGACCGCGGCTCCCCCGGTGAGCACTGCGAGGAGCGCGGGGGGGACCCAGCCACATCACCCGGGGGACCCCCGCTCGGCCTGGCGCCACCGCCGCGCTACCCAGGCAGCCTGGACGGGCCTGGTGCAGGCGGCGACGTAGACGACTACAAAAGCAGCAGCGAGGAGACTGGCAGCAGCGAGGATCCCAGCCCTCCCGGAGGCCACCTCGAGGGTTACCCATGTCCACACCTGGCTTATGGTGAGCCTGAGAGCTTTGGTGACAACCTGTACGTGTGCATCCCGTGTGGCAAGGGCTTCCCCAGCTCGGAGCAGCTGAATGCGCATGTGGAGGCACACGTGGAGGAGGAGGAGGCGCTCTATAGCAGGGCTGAGGCGGCGGAGGTGGCGGCCGGAGCCGCCGGCCTCGGGCCCCCTTTTGGAGGTGGTGGGGACAAGGTCGCTGGGGCTCCCGGCGGACTGGGCGAACTGCTGCGGCCATATCGCTGCGCGTCGTGCGACAAGAGCTACAAGGACCCGGCCACATTGCGGCAACACGAGAAGACGCACTGGCTTACCCGGCCCTATCCATGCACCATTTGTGGGAAGAAGTTCACACAGCGCGGGACCATGACGCGCCACATGCGCAGCCATCTGGGCCTCAAGCCCTTCGCGTGCGACGCGTGCGGCATGCGCTTCACGCGCCAGTACCGCCTCACCGAGCACATGCGCATCCACTCGGGCGAGAAGCCCTACGAGTGCCAGGTGTGCGGGGGCAAGTTCGCACAGCAACGCAACCTCATCAGCCACATGAAGATGCACGCCGTGGGGGGCGCGGCCGGCGCGGCGGGTGCGCTAGCGGGGCTGGGGGCGCTGCCCGGCGTCCCCGGCCCCGATGGTAAGGGCAAGCTCGACTTCCCCGAGGGCGTCTTTGCTGTGGCCCGCCTCACGGCTGAACAGCTGAGCCTGAAGCAACAGGACAAGGCGGCCGCGGCAGAGCTGCTGGCGCAGACCACGCACTTCCTGCACGACCCCAAGGTGGCGCTCGAGAGCCTCTACCCACTGGCTAAGTTCACCGCGGAGCTGGGTCTCAGTCCGGACAAGGCGGCCGAGGTGCTGAGCCAGGGAGCGCACCTGGCTGCCGGGCCTGACGGCCGGACCATCGACCGTTTCTCCCCAACCTAGAGCGCCCCTTGCCAGCCCTCATCGTCGCCGCCGCGTGGCCCTGACCCGCGCCCCCAGGGAGCAGCGGTGGCAGGGAGCAGGCAAACCGAGCCGGGACTATATAGTAGCAGCGGCCGCAGCACCGCAGTGGCGGCGGCCCCACCTCTCTGCGGCCTCACCTGGCCTCACTGCTTTGTGCCTTAGCCCGGGGATGGGGGTTAGGGGAAAACCCCGGGACGGGGTGGGTTGGGGGAAGGGAGATTTATATTTTTGATATCAGCTTTGACCAAAGGAGACCCCCGGCCCTTCTCCGCCTCTTCCTGTGGTTCGTTGCCCCCCTCCCCAGGCTCCGTGCTGCTCTTAGGGGTAGGGGTGTCACTGTTGGGACGCTCCCAGCCCTACCTCCGGCCCTTGCGACCACACCCATTCTCACTGTGAATCTCCCCACTGGGGTCGGAGCGTCGGGCAGAGTTGGGGAGCTGGGAGGGGACTGAGCCGGCCGGAGGGCCCCCTGCCCCCCGCTCCCGCCCGCCCCGGGACTGATAATGTGAAGTTCCTCATTTTGCACAAGTGGCACTAGCCCCAGGGCCAACCCTTCCCTCCCTCTGAAGTCAGAGGGCCAAGACAGTCCTGCCTACCGGGTCTCCCACTCCTGTGGTGTCCCCTCCTCCCTTCCCTGGGGCCCCCGGACCATATTTATTGCATGCGCCCCGGGCAGTCCCATACCCCAAGCCCAGGTTGGGCTGGGCTGGAACATGGTCTCTTTAGCTCCCTCCTCTTTTGTATATTTTCTACCTTGTACACAGGCTCTTCCAGAGCCGCTTCCATTTTCTATACTCGAACCGAACAGCAATAAAGCAGTAACCAAGGACCCTGGACCCTCAGCTCTCTCCCAGCCTGCACTAGGACCTGGCTGCCAGCACCAGGGTGGGTGGAGGGACGACATACCCGAACCTCACATGGGTGCAGAGGCTTGGATGGTCTTCCCACCCCAGTCCCAGAGACAGATCAGCAAGAGGTCAGGTATGTTTCATAACTAAAAATTTATTAAGGAAACAAAACCAGTGCTGCAAACAGGACAGAAAGGAGAGCTGGGCCTCCACCCACCCAGTCATTAGCCTTCATCCAGGGGAGAGGATCTCAAGGAGAGACTGGGGACACTGTACCCCAAAGAGCCCAGTCTTCTGAGGCTCTGGGGGACTAATACCCCCAAACCATTGGACGTGGCTCTTCTGCACTGTCCTCCTTTCTGGCATAATCTTGGGCCTCGGGAGGGCACAGCCTTGCTCCTGTCCTCTGCCAGGCTACACAGTCAGACAGGGGATGCCCCCTCTGGTCCCATCAAAACTTACTCCTGGCTCCTCCTCAAAACCCTGTCTTCCCCTCATCTCTGTCCCTGGGCTGTGAGAACACATCCCAGTAGGAAGCCTCCTGAGTGAGGCTTTGAACACAGGTGCCAGCTGAAAAGGCAACAAAAAACTCAAAGGCCCTTGTGTCAAGTTCTTCTAGGGTAAAGCTAGAAACTGGGTGTGAAGTCCAGGCCAGAAGATGCTCTTCCAGGTACTAGCCTGGAAGCTTCTCAGAGCATGGGCCTGCGAAAGGTCAGGGGTGGGAAAGCATAATTAGGTTCCTGCCACAGGTACTGGAGGAGGAGGGAGATTCAAAGTGAGAACCCCTAGGGCAAGGAACTGAGGTGAGGACACTGGGGGGCCTGGGAGGTGAGAGGAATCGATCAGAAAGGAGGGTGGGGGTGATTCAGGGGCAGAGGCAGAGGGCAAAGAGATGGGAGGGGAGAACTGAGAAAAGTCTGAGGAAATTTTGTTCAGTGGGAACTAGAGCAAAAGGAAGGCCAAAGAGGGGAGAGGAAGCGGGCAAAGGCCACCCAGGAAGTGTGGGTCTGAGACCAGATGTCCCTTCCCTCTAGACCCATGACCATCCGCGGGGAAAACAAGCGGCAAAGTGCACCGGACCCAGGCTGACAAGGGCAGGAAGAGCAGCAGGATGGGTGTGCGTGTCTGGGGTGGGGGTGGGGGGTAGCAGTGGGGGCATGGGCCTAGGGCTGCTGTTGGGAGCCCGCTGTCCAGAGCCTAACTTGAGCTCACAGCCTAACTTGGGTCCACGTGGGAATTCAGGCCTCAAGGAGAAAAGACACGCCCTGGGCACTCCCTGCGTGGCGTGACCAAGCCTCTTAGACACATTCAGGACAGGGGTTCTGAAGATTAAAGGGACCTGTGATTTCACCTGCATCTGATGGAAAATCTAACCCCCTGGCCACCTTTCCATTTGAGAAAGTGGCCGAGTCCCTAAGCTTAGAAGGCCTTCCCCAGCCCGTGAAGGAGGCAGGGGGAGGGAGAAAGGCTGAGAGTTCGGGCAGCCTGTCTAGCCGGCCCACCTGCTGTCACCGCAGCCAGCCACCTCCCTGCTAAACCTCAGCCCAGGAGGGCCCCAGCAGCTTCTGCCCAACCCTTGGGAGGGGCTCTGTGAGGAGCAGCTCCCCCACAGCACTGCCACGGTGTGGGTTGGAAGAGGATGGTTTATTGTCTGGGTGGATTGGTGGCTCAGGCATGTGGGCATCTTCTGTGCTACACTGGGCACCTGATGGCCTCTCAGGAACGGTTCCATGGGGGGTGGCCCCGGTGTGGTCCCCTCAGCCCACCTGGGCCCATGCGAGGAAGGCCGGGATATCCCGCACAGGCACGTTCCTCGTCAGCGCCTTCACTCGCAGGTTCCGGTCATCGGTCAGCAGCACCACCTCCCGCAGCAGCCGGATTGGCTCCTCTGTTGGCATAAAAGAGCAGAAGAACCTCGCTGAGGGCAGGAGGCAGGGGCACTGGCACCCCCCTCACCCCTCTCTGGAGGGGGATATGGTCCTGGGAGGTCAAGGCCAGGCACTTCCTGGCCCTTCCTCAAATCCTTTCCCTCACACAGATGATTGCTGAGGATGCCCCCACTGCTGGCTTAGGGAGGGCGGGCCACGCTGGGCCGAGCTGGACCCCTGCCTCCAGCATAGGACTCTGTTGCCTTGTGTCTTGAGAGCTGCTCAAACCACCAGCCTCCATACACTCCGTTCACAGGAGTCTGAACTGAGGAAGCAGAAGAAACCCCTTTCCTCCCATTCCTCCTAACTGCATGGCTGGTCCTGGGCTCAGAATATTCATCTTACTGTACATCCTCTCCCTCCAGGCCAGCAGGTCGATCAGTGCTCTAAAGCAGTAAGAGTAGAAAACAAGATGGGACACCAGATGTGAGAAGAGGGGTTAGCCCAAAGGAGCCCCGAGGGAACAGGGCAAAAGGGTCCTTGGCAAAGCTGTCTCAAGGTGGGCCTGAGGCTATAACCAGATGATTTCCTCTGTTTTAAATAAAAGTAGTCCATGGGGGAACTCTCTTCACAGCACGAAGAGGAAAAAAAGGAAAGGGAAAGTTGGGTGCATGCTCCCAGTCCTCTCCCTTCCTGCGTCCCTGACCTCGTCCCCCTGGGCAGCTCTGTGAACCTTCCAGACCGCTCTGTGCACATCACCAGTGTACATACTTGGTATATAAGCTTGTACCCCTGCAACATACAGTCATACTAGCCCTACTTACTTTGTTGAAATTTTGTATATTTTAAAGACCTTTCTACATTGGCACAGATGGAGAGCCTTCATTCTTTTTAGGGGACTTTTAGCAGGATGCCTTCCACCCTCTCTATTCCCCTAATTCCCTAGCCTTTTAACGTGCTGGGGAGAGTTTCAGTTAGGGTCAAGTACTCGCACAAGTGACCACCCCAAATGCCCCCACCCCTGGCAGGGCCCCTCAGGCGGCAAGCCCACTCCTCAGCCATGGGCTGGGTGCTTCCTGCCAATCCAACAGGCAGCGGGGACTAGGAAGAGCCCAGCAGGGCTGACGGACTGCAGGGCGCTGGCTGGGCTGGGGGGCTGCGACTGTTCAGGCAGACTGAGTGGTCTGAGGCCTGCCAGCTCCCGCGGGGAGGCTGAGAACTGGCTGTCGGCCTTGGGAGGAGTTTGGGGGATAGGGAGGGAGGGAGAGGGTTGGGGTTGATGGTGATGAGAGAAGGGGGAGGTGGAAGGAGGGTGTGAGGGGCAGTGAAGGGCTGTGGTGGGCAGAGTGGGAGAGGAAGGTGGCCACGGGTAAAGGGGATGCTCTGAGCCGTTCAAATGCCTGTGCCTGACCCCTCTGGGGGTGTGCGTGCGGTGGGGCAGGGTGGTGGTGTGCGGTGCTGTGTGGGGCTCCCGGCCAGCTGCCTGCGTCTGTCTGCAGCTCCGCCATTCCTGCCCTGGGACTCAGACCAGGAGAGTCCCAGGCTTTAGGTCAGCCAACCGAGGCCCAGCACTGCTGGCAGGGGTCTGCAGGGGTTTCTGTGGATACTTTGAGACATTTTTAACAATAAACATCCTCTGTTTTGACACTGGTAACTTCACTTTGTTAGAAACCAGAGACTGTCATCTTGTCAGGCCCCATCCGCCATAATCCACATGATTTTAAAATTCAACATCGTTTACACATAAACATTTGGTGACAGTTTCTCTGTGAATCTGACAAGTTAATCTGCTAAGAATTCACACTGACAAATGGGGTTTGATTACACTAGCCGTTGCTGATGTAATTCTGATAGGGGCGGTCCCCAGGATGGCAATGGGTTCCTGTAGGCTGTTTGGGGTGAAGTGGGGGTGGGGGTGGGGAGACTAGTAGGGCCGAAGCCAAAATGTGTCTCTGCTAAGAACGAAACAGCTCTGAGGCTGGGTGGGGCCGCAGCAGTATCTGAACCGTACTTCCCAACAAGGCTGTCTGCACTCCTGCCCTCCTCTCCCTCGGAAGGTGCCCCCACCCCTGGGGCTGCCTGGGAGCAGAGCCCCAGCCCCTGCTTGGCTCAGCCAGGACTCCGTTTCACCATTCGAATGCTCCAGCTCTGGCTCTAAGGGACAGTGTGTGCAAGCCACATACATGGCAGGACCCATCTGAAGAAGGGCAGCTGTGGACTCATTTCCAGCCCCTGGGACAGAGACTCAGGCAGGAGTGAGTGGCTGCACTGACTCGGGTGGGTGGGTGGGAGGAGCAGCAGGGCAGCAGTCAGTCCCCAGACCAGCCTGGAAGCCAGGGCTAGGAAAGTGAGCAGAGGAGGTGGGTGACAGTGACTAAAAACCAACCATAAGACACAACATATATGTAGACAGAAACCAAATGGAGAGAATTATCAGCTCAGCAGACGACGCTGGGCTAGGAGGTCCTAGGACTTCCTTCCAAAAGAAGAAACGCCAGATTCCTGGGAGTCAGAAGCAGAAGATACTTGAGCCTCCCAGACTCCAAGGGCTGTGCAGGAAAGTTCCAGGTTGAGTGAGGTGCTCAAGCTCTCACTTGCCTCTAGCTCTAGCCAGCCCACGAAGTGCTGCAGCTCACCACCATAGGGACAGGAAGGAAAAAACCCACTACTCACTGGGGAAGTACCTCCACTGCCCGCCTATTACAGGGTAAACGTCAGGCATGAACTAAGAGGATGAGCATGGCCCAGGGCAGGGACCACTGGGGACTGTCCTCTCAGAGCTGCAGAGGGCTGGGCTCAGGAGACTATGGCCAGAATAAGCTACACTGAATCATAAAGACATTTTTGCTGTCAGAGAACTTACTGAGGACCCAAGAAAGGAAATGGATGCACGCCGAGTGGGAAAGCTCACTGCCTGGAGCCCAGCTTCCTGGGCAAGGCACGCCCCTAGTTGGCCCCGGGGTCTACCTGACATTGCCCCCGGGGTGGGGGAGCTAAGACAGGAGGGTCTGACTTCCAGGAGGGCAAGAAACTGAGCTTGCCTCAGGACTGACCCCCAGTTCCTCAAACCTCCTACGGTTGAGGATGGCAGGACCAGGCAGGGCAGGGGACAGAGCTGTACCTCTGTTGGTGGGCATGAAGTCCTTTGCCTTGTCTTTGCAGTAGTGAAGGCAGCAGGAGAGGATCAGGTCGTCGTTGTTACCCTGGAAGAAGACAGTGTGAGAGGCACTCCTGGGTAGGAGGGGTGCCGTGCAGGGAAGGCACAGGTATACTCTGTCTCTGGGGTGCTGGGGAGGGTTACCTCCCAGAGTCCCTTAGTACACACCCGGGCCCTGCTTAGCCGAGTCCAGCTGTGCCAAGGGTGATTTACAGGACGTGGAACCCCTGCTCCCGGGCCTTGATGGTGGCTGCCTCCTCAGCTGCTCAGGTGGACTGACCTTCCTTTAGCCCCTCCCTCCCGGGGACCCTGTTCTGAAGGCTGGCTATAAGTACTCCCTATCTGCTGGGGATCTTACCAGCTGGCCAGTGATGTCCTCACTGCGGAAGGCAATGGATTCGAGTTCATTGCCACGGCTGGTCAGGGCCCGTAGGCAAGAGTCCCGACTCTCGAATCGCCGCTCGAGGAACTCGATGGACTTCCGGGCCTTTTCCTGCACCACACGGGCGTAGCCCCCAGCCCGGTGGTCTGTCTCCTGACCTTTGGCCAGGCCGTCCAGCTCGTTGATCACTAGTGAGACACAGTTCCACAAGGTAGCAGCGTCAGCAATCAAAGACTGCGCCTGTCTTCACCCTAGGCCTTGCTTTCCCAGCCAGCCCCTTCCCCGATCACAGAATCCACCCTGCCCCGCAGGGCCTTCCAGTGAAAGCAGGGGACCTTGGGGGGCAAGAAGTGTCCAGACTTTCCACAGCGCTCTCTCCTCTTTCTGCTTCTTCCTCCAGGCCCCGCGCTTCTCCTGGGAGGAACTTACAGGGATTTTTCTGAAGCTGCTGTATTCACAAGAAGAAACCTGGCCCCCCTATCGCATTCCTTAGTTATAGGATCCAACTGAAAGGGTCCCTCAGGAGAGGTGAGGGTATGCAACAGCTGAAGGGGAAGAGGCACTCTCCCTTACCCACTTGGGCCCCAACCGCAGCAGTTTAAGAGGGGGCAAAGTTCTATGCCTTACGCCCCGGCAGAGGGCAGGAGGTCACCAAGTGGGAATCAGCAGTCACGGCCTCGCCTGCAAGAGCCCTGGTATTCCCCCAAACCATGCCCTTGGCACATCTACCTCCTCTGATACTGAATGTGCGTGTGCGTGTGTGTATGTCTGTCTGCCTGCCTGCCTATGTGTCTGGGACACGGCTTCATTTTCTGGTGAAGATTCTTTCCAAAATTCCAGCCAAAAGCCTGAGGTCAAGTGGGAAATATGCACTCCTTGGGGGCTCCGGGAGAGTTTGGGGTCTGAGGCCCTCTCCTTGGTGCAATGATTCATGGCTTGGGGAATCAGCATGAGCATGCTGTTCCATGGTGAGCCTGGCACTCACTGTCTGGGTATTCAGAGACACTCTCTGAAAAAGGCCCATGTGGGAACACACACACACACACACACACACACACACACACACACACACATGATGCCCATGCTTTCAGCAACCTGAGGCTACAGGGTCCACACAGTGCATGGCTGAGTTGGGGAGATGGGCATATGGTACAGCAAACAGAACATCAAACACAAAAAACTGGTATTCCATCCCAAAATCTGCTTTCCTGCTTCCAAGCTAAACAGGCTTCAAAGGGGAAGCTTGTTTGTGCTTCTGCACCAGGCGGGGCTTCTTGATGCTGGGGTCAGGCCTAAGGAGCACAGAGCAGGTTAAAGAGCACAAGAAGCAAGCAGGGAAGGCTGATGGCTTAACCCTTTCTGCTCTGGACAGAGGGCAGGAGTCCACTGAGGGAGCCTCATTAAACAGGAGCTCCTTCTGTAGACCCTGAGAGTCCAAGGCCCTGACCAGCTGAGGAAGGTTCAAAGAGGCTGGCCTGTACTATTTTCACAGAGTTGTCATTTCCCAACACCCCTGGGGCCATCTATTTATTCGGCATGCATCCTCTGGGTTTTCTCATATATTTGCTCCTTCTCTACCAAATCCGGCTTTCTCCACTGAACCAAAAGCCCCTCAAGACCAGTGGCTGTAGCTCTGCCATTCACTGGCGCACCCAGGAACAAGGAAACTATGTACACAGTAGGTGCACAATCCGTGCTGGTGAACAAGAACCCTGCTAGCCTGGGAATGGTGTCTGAGGCTCCTTCTAAGTTTTAGGGGGCTCCTGAGATGTCACTTCTCCCTCAGTTGTATCTTTTCCTGACCATCTAGCAAAAAGGTGTCCAATTTACTTTCTTCCCCCTGAAAATCTGGTAGGAAAGCACAGAGATACACTATCCCAAAAGCTGTCCCACCCCAGGACCCAGTGAGGGGAGAGGGGAAGTTAGAACAACGTAAAGGGTCTTGCTTGCCATGGGGAGAAAAGCTGCTCTACTTTTGAAGAACAGAAAAACCCTCCCTTCAGTCTGAGAGCCTGGGTTTAAGAGGTTCTGGCTAGGCCACATGGGGAGGGGGAAGGAAGACAGGGAGGGTGGAGGCGGGACGAGGGCTGCTTCAGTGCCAACATTCTCAGGTGGTGCTAACGTGTTTCCCACAACCCCCCAGGGTTCTACAGCCTCTGCAGGGGCGGATGTTTCCTGCCCTTTGTTTCCACCCTCATCTGGCACTAAGACACTTGGGACTGGGAGGGAAGGCCCAATGGAACATCTTGGCATGGATGTCAGAGGTGGCTCAGCAGGCAGACTGCCAGTCTGGGGGCTTTTCCAGAGGACAGGGCTCCCGAACTTGCCCCAAGTGGCTGCTGAAAAAGGGACATTAAAAAGCCTGGGCTTCCCAATCCTCTCCCAGACCCTCCCTCTGCACAGGATAGTCTTCAGCTACATTAGCTGCATCAGCTAGATTAGACAGGAGCCCAGAGCCCAAAGCCCATCCTGAGGCTGACCTACCACAGAGCTCCAGGAACTAAGGGTGCCTAGACAGTCTCCTGGAGAGAGCCCAGCTGGGCTCCTCTGCCTGAGGATGGAAGCAAGCTAGCTGGGCCCTGAGATGCTGACCCCGCAGCAGCACCAATGACCAGACAGTGGTAAGGGACTAAGTGGCAGGAATCCACAGGCATAAGCCAAAGGCTTGCTCTGGAGGGTTTCTGTCGTCTCAGCCTTAGGGTGACATTGGCCGGAAGAATGCTACCTTGAACCAACAGAATGATCATGAAAAGCTACAAGACAATCAGACCAAAGGCATCTAACCACTTCAAAATCCTCCCAGCCTCCCTGCCAGACCACCCAGCAGCACTGCCGTTATCTGCCAGGGCTGAGTGTTTACCAATAACGGGAACCAGCTTTGCTGTTTTACTGCAAGCTTTATAAGGATAAAAACAAGGGCTGGGCTCATGCAGCCTCTGGTTGCTGGGACACAGGAGTCCATTTGCTCACACAGTGTAAGCCATGGATCAGCCATAATAATTTCATCTGCTTTGATTATTAAACAATTTTCCTTGCCCCACACATTCCCCACTTCCCTGCAAATCCTGACTTACACAGCCCCCAGGGCTCTGCCTGCCTGGCCCCTGGGCTAGGGACACATGTGTAGAGGGGGCTGAGGTGCACGTGCAGGGCTGCTCTGGTCTGACTCACCGATGAGGGGCACCACCAGGATGTACTTCCTGCTCTCCAGAAGCCGTGCCAGACTGGCCAGGTGGTCAATGAAGCCGTTGGTGTCTGGTACGAGGAACAAGGGTCTGATCTCGAGCTCCATCTGCCTCATCTGACTCTGGTCCTCCAGGACAGCCTACAGGGACATAGAGTGGTGAGTGAGCCAAAGAGTGAGCAGGCAAGTGGGTGGGTGAGCCAGGGCCCTGACTCCACACTGTGTCAGCATCCTGCCCCCCTGAACCTCTTTCCCCTCCAGCGGAACAGCCAGCCCCCATCAGGCCTAAGGGACAGTCCCAAGGGCTGGGCAAAGCACTGCAATAAAAATCAACAGACACCGAATGGCCCTGGGAATGGGTCATGGTTAAAACCCTGCCTAGGACTGAGACAGGACCTGCTGTGTTAACAATAATAGGTCTCTGAATGTAAGAACTTGGGCTAAAACCCTGCAAGGGCGAGTTAGTTTCCTTGGATAATGGAGGCAGTTTCATATACCGTACAGGGGGGTGCCTCTTAGTCCATGCACTTTACATGTGCACATACGGATCCCAAACGGAATTTGTATTTCAGTTTATTTCACTGTGTAGTTAAAATTAAACTCAAAGACGCTACAAAAAAAGTGATGCTGACAACTAATAGTACGGAAGTTGCCCACAGGAGTCCATTTGGTGGGACAGGGCAGGACTCGGAACATGTCCGCACACTCAGACTGATTGGAACTGCCCCCTCCCCGACCCACGCCGGCGCAGTGCTTCCCGAAGGCCAGTCTTCTGTGTTCTACTTGCACTCTTCTGTCACAACTCTGCACCATCTATATATACTATTATTTACTTGATGTTTTTCTTTTCTTTTTTAAAGATTTTATTTATTTATTTTTAGAGAGAGGGGAGGGGAAGGAGAAAGAGAGGGAGAGAAACATCAGTGTGTGGCTATCTCTGGAACGTCCCTTACTGGGGACCTGGCCCACAACCCAGGCATGTGCCCTGACTAGGAATCGAACCGTGACCCTTTGGATCGCAGCCCGTGCTCAATCCACTGAGCTATACTAGCCAGGGCCTTAATGTTTTTCTTTAAACTGACTTTAAATCAACGCATCCTTTTGCTTAGCTCCTTCTTAAGCAATAATATCCATGGTATCAAGGGTTTGACAGCCAAGTTATGTTTAGTAGTGCAAACTGTATTTTCACAATGGAAAGTCCAGGTGTCTCCTGTGCACCATCACTAAAAAACCACCTCACGTGGCCACCAGTGGCTGGCGCACCACATCTTGGAGAGCACATGGCCCAGTGCCTGTTAGTCTTTCAGGGAAGATTTGTGCATACCTGGGAAAACCCAATTTTCTCCAGTTTGACAGAGCCTTGTATGTGGCAGTGGCTCCGGGTATGCCTGTCACTACAGGGCAAAGTCTGTTGCGTGGCTTCCTCTTCTGGGGGCCATGGCCAAGAAGCAAACTGATTTGCCGGCACTTGCTGAGAAAGCGTGCTCCCAACGTACGGGCGCTCGTGTGGGCCAGGGCCAGGGCCAGGTGAGCAAGTCCCAGCTCTGTCCTGCCCTCCCCTGGCCTTCTAGCACATACCAGCTCGCAGGGGCACAAACACAGGCGCAGGGCACGGGAGCAGATGTGCGTGCCAAGAGTGATGGGGCCCATGGTGCTGGGCCAGGCCCACTAACAGTCAGTGAGGAAGGCGCTCAGGTTTCACTGGCAATGACAGTAAAACTGAAAGGGCATGCCTTTGAAGGCTGGGGGTGGCTTCTCTGTGACCTGCTGGGGACCTCTCCCTATGAGTAAGTCGTTGCTGCCACTGCCACCACAGCTGGTAGAAGGCACAAGCCACAGCACGCTGGCAGGCATGAGAAATACAGCTGGGAGGCCCAGTCTGCTGCTTTTCCTATTGCTCTCACCTCATTTGGGTAAAGTGCCACTGATGCTAGCCACCTTCCCAGGGGGCCTGGGTCACTGTCCTTTGCCATGGTGCTGCCAACTAGAGGGTGACACACAGTCCACCAAGCTCAGCTTGGGTATTTTTTAAAAACGAATTCTCTTACAGAGATATAACTGACATATAACACTGTGTGGTGGCTTGCGTGCTTTGGAAGAACAGGGCACAGTCCGCACTCAGGTTTGGTTAATAACTCTCTACTATTTATCCTCACACTGAGGACACCTCGGGATCCCTGTTTCTCGTTTCCCTGCTCCTGGTGTCCCCTATCCAGCCTTTCCACTGCCAGGAACGTTTGTCGTGGTATAACAGGCCCTGAAACCTCTTTCTGGGCGAGAGGGAGCAGAGCAAGCACCGACACTGGTGAGGAAGGAACGGGGCACTGGCATCTGCGCTGACAGGGCCTTAGGGTCCCGAGCAGTGTGTCTGTGCTGCTGCCCCACTGGCTCCTTTCACATCTCAGTTCTTCTGTCTCCAGAAATGACACTCCAGCACTGGTTTGACTCTAAGGAAGTGGAACTGGCTGCTATTTTTGACCCTGTGTGAACACCAAGCTCCCAAGACCTCAAAACATCATACCTCTAGGGCTGGCAAGAGGCAGGAGGGCCTTTAAGCCCATTGGCCAAGGGAGGCTGGGGGCTAACTGAGCCTACCTGTGCCTTCTGAGGGCAGGACGGAAGAAAAGTCTACGAGCAGGGCCAGGGGAGCTCCTAGTTCTCCGAGTTCTGGCTCAGGTCCAGAAAGGTGAACAGAGGCCACAGCTTCTTAGGGAGGTGGCAGCCTTACTGGTTCCCCAGGGGCGGGGTGGGGTCGAATGTATGAGGGTGGTCTGAGCTGCACTGCCATCATCCGGTCCCAGGGACACCCGCAGACAACTTCCCTTAACCTGGCTCTGCCCAGTGAGTCACCACACAACTGCTTCCTGTTCCCCGCATGCCCTCAGGGGGCTCAGGAGATAAAATGAAGCTGCTCCCTCTCTTCCTGGGGTACCAGTGGGCCCCTCAAGGGGGTCATACCTGGGTCATGAGACTGACCCAGTCCCCTCCAATGAATGGCAGACCAAGAAAGGATCGGGAGTCAGCAAGCCCTTTTCTGTGGGTGTCTGTGTTTCCGGCCCTCTCTGAGTGGCGCGCTGTGTGTGTGTGTGTGTGTGTGTGTGTGTTTAGCATTTGCCCTCCCAACTTTTCCAGATTTTACCCGTCAGATTCCTGGCAGCTGTGCTCGGCGCCTGTGCTGGCCGTCACGTCCCATTCTGATCTCTGGGTTGCACGGTGAGAGAAGGACACAGGATGCGCAGGGAGTGAAAAAGTGATGTCGGTGGGGAGAGTGCCAAGTCCCCACTCACAGCCACGGGACGCTTGGGGAGAAGGGGGAAGCATGCTGCTGTGGAGTTCAGAGGCCGGTAGTGAGATTTATTTTTGTTTGTATGAGTAGAAAGCTGCAGAAGCCTCTGGCGGGGGTGGGGGGTGGGGGGCAACTGGAATGCTGCGATTCAGACAGACTGGCCCTGGCCTGGAATCAAGTGTGCTGACCCGGAAGGAGAGTTCCATAGGAGCCCTTCTTAACTGCAGCTAGGACTGGGTCACAGTGGTTCAGGACAATGAACTGGGAAGTTACGGAAAGCACAAACATTTTGAATCAGACCAGTGGCAATAAGGACCAAGTTGTCATAAAGTGGGAAAGAGAAAAATAATTCTGCATCTGGAAGGTGCTAAGTGACCAACTTTCTCTGAAGTAAGCGAGCATCCTTCAGCAAGCTGGTGGGGAATGAGGAAAGAGAGAGTCCACAGTAACATCTGATGAGGGAGTGAACTGCCTTGGGTCCCTAGGAGGAGCTCTGAATAGGCTAAATTCCTTCTACTAGACACTAGAGATGATTTGGGGATGCTAACCCTTTGAAAACTGAGACACTGAGTATTACAAATAAAGGTAATACAATTAGCTCACACAGGAGTCGTGGAGCGTGAAGAACCCAGAACACAAGAAGGCCTCAGGTTTTCTTTCTCCTTAGGGCTCCACAGGGAGTGTGGCTGCTTCCTTCCTTCACAGGATGATGGAATCATTCACCCCTGGGCCTTTCTCAGTAGAGCAGTGTCTTCACCAGAAATGAGAAGTTTTGTTAATACAGCAAATTTCCACAGTCACCTTGTATGTGAAAATATCTAGCAACGTGCCTGATACATGTATTAGCAACTTCAACTTAACAAACTTCCTGCCCAGCTCCATTTTTCAACTTCTATATATCCAGGAGGGTAAATATCTGGGGAAACTACTTAGGGAGCAGGGCTGGAGATGGGGAAGAGCCAGGCAGAGGACAGTTGATTTCTATTATGACTCATGCTACCCTTTTTTAAAAAAAAATTATGTATATTTTTTATTTTAAAAATTTTATTTATTTTTAGAATGAGGGGAAGGGAGAAAGGGAAAGAAAGAAACATCTATGTGTGAGATACACTGACTGGTTGCCTCTTGTGCACCAACTGGGGACCTGGCCCACAACCCAGGCATGTGCCCTGACTAGGAATGTAACCAGTGACCTTTTGGTTCGCAGGCCAGCGCTCAATCCACTGAGGCATAGGTATTTTTTTTTTAATGAAAAATAAAAATAGGAATAGTTGGTAAGATAATCAGCAGCACAGGAGGCAATTCCTTCTCGAGCTGCAGAAACCAAGGGAGTGGTTGCTGCATAGAAAACAGGCAGAGCCACCAGCCCCCCCTGGGGGCAGTACGCTCCACATCTGCATTCAGGGTGCTCACGGGGAAAGCTGCACTGAGGACCTCTTCTCAGGAGGCGTCCAAAGTCGGTACCACAGAGCTTAACATACACTTTGCTTTCTCTTTCAAAGTTATAAGTATGATGACTTGCTTGCTACTTCTGATTGTTTTATGAAGACTGATCTTATTTGCAAACTTGACCATAAGGAGCTCAAGGAGAACTGCCTTTTCTGGTACTTTTATTTTATAACACCAAGCATAGAGCTTGGTGTATCACAGGGGCTCAATGAGCTAAAATCACAGAATCTCAGTGTTGGAGGGCATTTTAAAGATAATCTGGTTGAATTTTACCTGATAACTTTTGTTCTGAGAATGCCGGAGAAGTGTGCCCTTTCCTAAGAGAAAGGAGCGACAAGGCTAAGTATGACACCTTTGAACTTATTCCAGGCAGCAGCCTAAGGGTGGTCCAGCCAACAGCCCGACCATTCCGTAAGGGACTAGAACCTTGTGGATGCTGCTGGAGCCAGGGAGGCGAGAGAAGCTGAAGCGTACTGGAGGCTCAGTGCCACAGTTTGTGGAGAAGCTGGAACAGGCTCTGGAACAGGTTCGAGTGGGGAGGGCGGTCGCCCGGCTCCACAGGCTGATGTGCTTTCCTGCCCTGGCGTGAACGTGCCCCTGGCCTGGTAGTGCGCTCGCTCCCACCCTGCCTCCGACAGCTAGGAGCCAGAGCTGAGTGTCTGTCTTCCGCTAGCTTCCATACAGGTGTGGGGGGCTCTGTGCGTGCCCCATTGTTCCACAGTGCCCCCCCCACCCCCAGCTGGGTGGCAGCGTGAATGGGCTGCAGCTATATTTAGAGCAAAACTCCTGGGGCCACCACAAAGGAGTGACTGCATCTTCAGGAGGGTGGGTGGGCGGGAAGGGGACAGGGGAGTGAAGCTATTTTCAGAACACATGTCATTGCTGGCTACAGAGCAAGACTGTGGCCATAATGCGGAGGGAAACAATAGCTGTGGCCAGAGGAAGAGCCTGTTATGTTTCAGGTGGGATGTTTGCAACTGCTCAGGAAACCTGACCCCGCCCGACAGCAGCACAAATCACAGCAAAGCCTCATGGAGGCAGAGAGGAGGCGGGGGATTCATAGGGCCAGGGCCAGTACGAGGTGCCAAGAGGCCACGCCTCATGCCTGGAGGAGGATTTTCAGTGACTGCTTTGCCCTGGGGGCCTGGTCAGGAATGAAACACTTCTGACCAATTTCCCAGACAAACCATGTACCCTGCTGTGGTCTCTGGACATCTCCCAAGAAAGGCAATGAGAATAAAAAGAACTGGAAGGGTGGAAAAGAGCAAGGTGGGCAGAACCAACCCAATTAGAAGACAGCTGTCTCAGGCAACAGGCAAAGTTTAGGCTGAGCTGGAGAGTGCAGCCTCAAAGCCCCCTGTGGGCGGATCTGCCCCTTAGCATCCAGGGGCCTGTCTGGGAGCCGGGGCTCCAGCTGCACAGGCCCCGAGAGCTGCCCACACCCCTTTTCTGACCTCCAGTCGGCCTCACTCACCAGCCTCTGTGCAATGCCGGAAGCAGGGAAGGACAAGCTGCTGAGTGAGGCCAGGCCCCACCTCCCCCAGCCCCACAGATGAGCTTGGGCCCAGGGGTCTAGGTGTGAGCAGGGAAGTGGGGGTGTGGCTACAGCTCCAGATCTTGGTTGGACTTTATAGCCATCGTGGGGGCCAGGAGGATTTTTTTTCAACCCCATCTTCATATCCCCTTCCCCAAACATGTGTGGTTCCTGTTTTGCTGCATCTGTAAAAGGCACTGGGAGCTGGGGACTTGCCTTACACCTCTCGGTTAACACCCCTGGAGACTGATGGAGTTCAGAGTAGTGTAATTTACAGCCCATCTCTCCAATCTTAATTCACTCGATGCTCTTCTCTTCCTTATTGTATTAGTGTGACCCAGGTACCTGCCAACAATAATGGCCTCTCTAGCTAGGAGCCTCTCCCCCACTCCCAGGACAATTTACCCCTTTTCCTTGGGATTTTCCCCCCTTAAAGTAAACAAAAAGAGGAAAAATAAGAAAAGGTTAACATGGGTTTGGAGCGCTGCAGCCCCGTGGTTCTGGGCAGGGAGCCAACGGCCCGAGGGCACACACATGTGTGTGCTCTCCCAGAAGGGCCTTCACCGGCCCTGTTTTACAGCCACCTCGGCACAGACTCCAGGGTTCACGCATATGGCCAGACAGATGTGTCTGGCTTACGTTCAAGGCTGGAAAATGAAGAATTATGGAAGTGAAGGGCCCCGGGCATTAAAAGGGGTGGGGGGAGAAGGAAAGGGGGGAATTTTTCCTCTGCTGAGAAATCCTCCTGTGGCTGTGAGGCTGGAGGAAGAAGGCTGACAGGAGGCAGGGCCGCCAGCAGCAGTTCATGTGGGGCCTGTTCTTAAAGGAGCCACAGCAACCCCAGCTCTGGCCAAACCACAGCAGGCCCTCAATGCCTGGGCCTGAGTAGCCTGCTGTAAAGAAGGTGACAAGGAGAACAGGCTTTCAGATGGGGGCAGCCACTGGCACCGGAAGCCAAGCCTTATACAAGGCTTCCTATTTGTAAGGTACTGCTTGGCCCTGGAGAGGCAGAACTGAACACAGTGCTTTAGACAAGGCCACATGCCGGCAGCACGTGTACCCACAGTGTCCTGTCCTTCCCTTCTGTAATGACGCTCACTCACACTTGAAGTCACCGGCTTCTCCGCTCAGCTGTATATTCTGGGATGGAACCTTTTATTTACTCCTGTGTCCCCTGACCACTAGCATAGTAGATGCTCACCACCACTTCCTAAACTGAGCTGAACACAGGGTACCTGACTCCAAGGAGTTCACAGTACAGTGGGGGAAGAAGTCCAGAAATAAGTGTAATTTGAGACATGATGTAAGTTTCACATATGAAGCATAAATCAGTGCTACAGGTACACTGAGCAGAGAGAGATGAATTCCTCCTGGGGGGAATCAGGGAAAGCTTCATTGGGGAGATGGAGTTTCATTTGGGGATTGTAGGAGGAAGAGAATTTCAACAGGTAACAGGAAATGTGGAGCAGAGAAAAGGGAACAGCAGAGACAAGGACCTGAGAGTCAGAAAGGAGAGGAAGGGCAGTGCTGCTGTCCAGGCAGGAGGGCCCTGGTCTGGGACGGCACTTCACACGCACTGTCATGCTGAGAGACAAGGCAGGTGCTGTTACCACTTTCATTTTATAGATGAGGAAGCAGGCTCAGAGAATTTAAATCATTTGACCAATGTAATATATAGTAAGGGTTCCCGGGGTTTGGGAGAAGAGGTTGGGAACACACATGAAAGCACTGAATGCCATAATAAGGAATTAGACTTTATTATATTAGCCAAGCAAATGCACTGATAACTTCTGAGCAGGGGGAATGGCTCTTTTGGGGCGATCATGATGAAAACATGTACAGATGCACTACTGGGAGTGAACCCAGCATGCAGACAGGATACTGCACAATTCCAAGAGGTGCCATTCACAGACTACCCGGTAAATGGTACCCTCCAGAGCTGTGCAAAGCACAGGCCTGGACTGCTGTATTCCACATCAGTACCTGGACTAGACTAGCAGTAGTGGTAATGAGAACAGAGAGGAGAGAAGCGGATAAATGAGTGAACAGATAGATTTGATTAAAAAAAAAACAAAAACAAAAAAACAACTCAGCCCTGGCTGGTATAGCTCAGTGGATTGAGCGTGGGCCTGCAAACCAAAGGGTTGCAGGTTCGATTCCTAGTCAGGGCACATGCCAGGGTTGCAGACCAGGTCCCTGGTGAGGGGGTGTGAGAGGCAACCACACACTGATGTTTCTCTCCCTCTCTTTCTCCTTCCCTTCCCCTCTGTCTAAAAATGAATAAATAAAATCTTAAAAAAAAAAAAACCAACAAAACCAACCAACCAGACAAGTGGCTTTGAAACCCAGTGAGGAATTTAAGATGATGCTCTAGTTGTTACTATCTATTAAGTCACTGAACAAACATTTGCTGAGTGTCAACTCTGTGCACTGAGACTAAGAAGGAACAGAAAGAAAGGAGACCGAGTACAGAAGAGTGGCGAGGAAGCGTAGGTCAACAGAGAGAGAAAAGACGAGGGTTCACTTGTATAAAATTGGGGCTGAAGGAAGATGGCTTCAGGGTCCAAAGCTGGGGAAGTCAACTCTGATGGGGACTGAGATTTGATAAAGACAGGTATTTGGTGACTTATGACACAACAGATTATACAATTGGTGGGCTGAGAGTCAAAAAATGGAGGTGGTGGGTATGGGTAAAACTTTTGGGAAGACGGAAGGTCAGGGAAGAAAAGAGCCACAGGACAGGAAGACAGACGATGTAAGGATGAAGCTGCTGTGCGGGCCACAACCGAGAGACCGCAGGAGGGCTGAGGAGGTGATGCTGCTAGAGGCATCACCCACCTGATTCCAGTGTATGGGGGACAGGAATGCATCTAAAGAACAACAGATCCCACTTGGTATTTATTCCCTTTCCAGGGCAGGGCAGGGCTCTGCAAGAGGGGTAATATCAGACCACAGAGACCATTTACAAAGGGCATATTGTATGCTACTCATTGTGCTAAAGCACTTCACACTGGCCAGTTTCTGTAGGTCTCACAGCAATTCTAAGAGGCAGGTGCTGTTATCACTTTCACTTTACAGATGAGGAAACAGGCTCTGAGAAATTAAAACAATTTGCCCAAAGTCATAAAGCTAGTAAGTGGTGGAGCCCAGACTGCGATCAGGTCTGCTTGGCCATGTGCACAGAGACCTCTGCCAAAGGTGAGGGGCATCTGAAGAGAGTTGAAAACAGTTCCTAAAGAGGCTTGAGCTTCTCCATGCACAGGGTTAAGTGGGGCAGTTGACTGGCTCTTCCCTGTCTATCCTGGGCCCTCGATAAGAGGAAGTGAGCTTATAGTGCAAGAGGGCAGAACTGGAAGAGCCACAGTGAAAAACTTACTGGAAGTGGAGGAATGGGTCCACAAGAGGGCTGATGGCAGAAGAGTCCTTGTGTGGAGACCAAGTAGTTTCTTTCTGGGAAGGCTGAGTATCTATCTGCAAAGGGGCCTGCCCATCCCACTGGGAATCCAGGTAAGCAGACTGTGGCCACGGCATCCTGCCCCTGAGAGCAGGTGTTCTCAAGAAAGAATCCCTGGCCTCTCAGGCAGTGTAAGGATAAGGTTCGGAGGAACTCCTGAAACTGTGTGGAAGACTGTGGAGTCACAGATCTCTGGGGGAGAAGCTTTCATTAGATTCTCTGAGACGAACCTACCCCTACCTTGGAGACCAGAAGGAGGGAGTCTCTAGGCCTCAAATGTGCTACCAGAATTTAGTGACAGAAAAAGAAAACGGGGGTTCCTGCTCATCCCCGCTCCCTGCTCACATTCCCTCCTGCCCCACCCAGCACACCCTGATGGGAAACCCTTCCCCAGGCAGCCCCACCTGGATCTTTTCTTGACGACGCTGCTGCTCAGCTATCTTCCTGGCCAGAGCCAGCTTCTTGGCCCGAAGCTCCCTGATGTCATCCTCGCCCCCACTGCCTTCAGCCTCTGAATCTTCTTCAAAGTCTTCAATCACCACATCCTCCTCCTTTGGGTGGCAAAACAGGCAAGGGAAGAGAGGAGACTGTGAGCCCATGACACTTACAAGACCCAACCTTCTGTCCTTCCAGCACCCCCATTCCATGCTTATTCAGACCATTTCTTACAAAGAGCCCCAAGGTGTGAGGGGGTAAAGAGAAGCTGTCACTTCCTCCCCCCAAACCAGTCACTCCTTTTTGTACTCTATGGCCCTTTTGGAATTTCACAGAGTCACCGACCCACATGGTAAGTTGCACACACTTCCATGCTTATACTCACAGCTCTTCATTCTTCTTTGCACACACTCACAAAGTCAAACTTTGGGTCTATTTTCATTTTTAAAACACCAAAGGGGAAAACAACAGATAAAGTTAAATCACCCAACTTAAATCTAATTCATGCTAATGATCTGATAGGAACCAATTCTGGCCAAGAGCTGGGAGTTAGGGGTGGAAGCTCCCTTTCCCCAGACGGCGTCAGGGAGCAGATGCTGTAGCTCAGCAGACCTTGCCCTGGTTTCTTTTTAAAACCACAGCCTGGTGGTGTCAGCGCTGTTGGGCCCCCTTAGAGGAATTCACATGACATGGCCTTGCTCAGCTGCCCTACTGGAGCCTGGGTAGGCTGGGAGAGAGCTGGCCAGCGTGTGGAGTCTCCTGCCAGGCCTGTGGAGCCTTCCCCAGGGATGGCACCTCCCTGCCTGTAGCTTCAGCTCAGAAGCCACTGCTCCCTGGGTGGTCCCAGGCTCCATTCCTTACTCCCTCACTTTTGGCCTTGGTCAGGAGAGAACATGCAGCTGCCCAAGACACTTCCTTTGAGGGACAGGGTTAGCATGGGTAATAGGGAGTGATTTAGTAGGAGAAGATTCCTGAGTTTCTAACTGGATGATAATAACGACAATGACTGTGACAGTAACAGCTACTATTTACCGAGAGCTTAGTACTGGCCAAGGACAAGGCTGTTTTTCATGTATTAACTCATTTAATATTCATAATGGCCTGTGAAACAGATGATATTATAATCCCTACTTTATAAACAAACAAATTGAGGTTTGGAGTTAAACAATTTGCTCAAGGTCACAAAGTAAGTGGCAGAGCAGGTACTGGAACTCTAGTGAGTTCAACTTCAAGGTCTGTGCTCCTACCAATAACACCAAGCCACACAGTGGTGGGGTTCTGAGTCGAGACAGTGAGCCCAGACCCATCCTTCAGTGGATCAGCTTTACCAGGTCTCCACAGGCCCACCTGGGACCTTCTCAGTGTATATTTCTCTCTCCTCTAACTGACCATTACAAGACGGTATTTCAATGGATTCTCTTGGCTGAAAGTGGTTGGTAGAGTGTGTGGGTGGATAGGTGATGCCGTGCCTTGGGAGCAGAATCTAGGGTGGGAAGACAGGTGTTTTTGTGGCATCCCTATGGAACTAGACTCTGTTCTCTTCATGAGGAATGATGTCAGAAGAAACACGTATTTTTTTCTCTCCCAACCAGGTTAAGTGACTCAGTCTTACTGGGGAGAGATGAGATATCACTATCCTAAAGAGGTGTCAGGAGTCTGGGGTGCTGTCCATAGTCACCACTCATCTGACAACCCGCAGGCTACAGTGTCACATGGTTTACTTTCAGAGAGAGGCCCAGGAGCTGGGAAGGAGGAAGACACTAACCATTTACTTCCTTGCTCGTAGGGTTAACCTGGACTGGAGTAAGTGGAATAGCATGTCTGACTGGCCCGTGAGGGGACAATGCCTCTGCCTGCTCTGATCAGGGATACACTGGGTTATCATGGGGCTCAGAGTGAGCTTGACTGAGGTCAAAAGAGGGTCAGCAAGGCTTGTCTGAGGTTTGCTCAGCTCTCACAGCAAACGAGGAAGTGAAGGGTTATGAAATTACACAGACCAGGGTAAGTAGGGTTTCCCAGGGACCACTAACATAAAGGAACTCAGGAGGCTCGTGGGAAAAGGAAGAAGTGGGCAGCATGGCATGGGTCACAACCTTTGTCTGGTTAATAAGACTTAGGGGAGAGAGAGAGAGGCACAGCCAAGATCTGGGACTGGAGAGCTGGTCTGTTCCTTGTAAGTGTGAAAGAGGTGCCCACCCTGGCTGGGCAGTTCAGTTGGTTAGAGCATCATCTGGATGTGCCAAGGTTGTGGGTTCCATCCCCGTCAAGGCACATACAAGAACCAACCAATGAATGCATCAATAAATGGAACACCAAATCAGTGTTTCTCTCTCTCCCACCCTCTCTCTCTTTTTTTCTTTCTAAAACCAATAAATAAAATTAAAAATAAATTAAAAAAAAAAAAAAAGGAGTTTAAGAGCCGCTCCTTAGCCCTTCTCTCTGGGCCTCACTTGCCGAATCTGACTTGGCACTGCAGGTTCTGCTGGCCAGAGGACATCTCTTACAGCAACCCTGGCGAGCTGGCCTTGCTGACTCCCCACTGCCTGCCTCGGCCGTACTGTGTGGGTGAGATAACCGACTTAGCCCTGCCCCACCCACGCTTCCCTACACAGTCCCCAGGGCTTAGATGGCACTGCTCTGGCCTGCCTGAGGCCTGCACACCCCGATGGCTTTAGCAACTCCACTGTCTCCTTCCATGCTGACAGCTCATTCTTTCCCATTATTCCCTGCCCGGGTTTCATCTGGAGAGTCTGGAATCATGGGCTCAGCTTTATCCCTGGAACCACCTCTGTCCTGGAAGCCGAGCCCTGTATCATCAGGGGTGGGGTTCTCCAGCTATTCTAATGAAGCCAGTCCAAGGCTTTGCTGGTCTGAAGACTGAACCAAAGGTGGCCACTCTATCACTCCTTCAGATCACAAACGACAGCTTCCAGCTGACATCTGGCTTCCCTGGCCTGTTGCTGATTTCATCCCTGCACCGCACCCTGCTCCACCAGGCACTTGAGACTGTTGTGGGCCAAATGACTGAGTTGGCCTATGGGTGACCTGGCCTCTGGCTGGAATTGCTTCCGTCCCTTCCTTAAGTCCCACGTTCCTTCCCACCTAAGTCCCCTTTGTCTTTAACACTGTGGAGTAAAAAGAAGGTAAGAATCAACCATCAGGCAAAAGTGAGCGGTGTGAATACACACACCCAAACACACAGCAGGGCAGCTGGCAGTGATATTAAGCACATACATGTGCCAACACTGTTACACATTCACATAGAACCCACAGACAGCAGGGAAGCTGGCAGTAGTGTTCAACTGACACACATGCCCAACACACACAGACTCATGATAGCAATCACCCCTACAAGGGTACACTTAGCATGGCAGGGCAACTGTCAGTGGGCTTTGGCAGGGGTGGGTACACAGGCTCACGTGTGCACACACTAGGGCGCGCACACGGTCTAGAGTGAAGCAAGGGCTACAGGAACAACCAAGGGCAAACAAACAAGAGGAGAATTCCTTAATCACATCAGGATGTGCAGGAGGGAGGGAGGGAGGGAACGAGGGAGGGTAAGCCAGGGGAGGGGGTGATTTTCCACACGGGGCCAGCAATGTCAGCTCTTCCTGTACGTGTGCTAGAGGCTGGAGTTCAGGCCTGTGCTGTGCTGAGCTCCACACATCTATAAACTTGATCCTCAGCCTGAACCCTAACACCCCCCCCACTCCCTTTCCTAAGCCTCCAGAGCTGCACATTATTAAACTCTTTCTTTCCCTCCCTTCTCCTCCAATGTAACATTAAAAAGAAGCATCTGGAACTCGTAGCAGAGAAGGAGGCACTGGGGTGGGACTGGCAGGAAGGGGCATCAGCAGAGTGCACTCTTGAGAAGTTGGCTGGTCACATTAACATCGACACTGCTCTGAGTGGTTATAAATAACCAGGGGTAGAAGCTGAAGACATGGGCAGAGCAGGGCTGCAGGGGGAGGGAAGGGGAGCCTTCCCTCTGCCACAGCGGGCTCTTCCCGCATAGTACCTCATCTTCCAGTTGTTTTCCCTCTTGGCTTCCCATTTCCTTTCCCATGGTGTCTGGGACGGGTGCCACTGACACATATTTTCCACCCTTGAATGCCAGCAGAGGCTCTTCTTGTCCACAAAGGGCTTCCAGAAAATACTTCAGCACTGTGACCCTTTTGCAGTCGGCTGCAATAACCTACAGGGCAAAAGAGAGAGAAGAAAGAAAGCATTTTCTGAAAGGGAAGATGAAGACGAGACACACTGCTGGCTGCAGGACCCATGAGAGATGTGTCAGAGCTGCTGGACAAGGGAGACAGACCGGGTGCGTGGGTGTGCCCGAGTGTGCGAGGGTGAGGGATGGTGAGCGAGGGCCACAGGTGGGTTGAGGACCAAGATCTTCAGAGGGAGGGAAATCATCACTGTCTCTCCTTAGGGCATCTCAAGTGTAGCAGACAACCCCAGAACCAATGACAGGTATCCTATGGGGTTTTGCCTTTTTTTCCCTGAAGTCCTGATATTAAAAAAGACTAAATTCTTTTAAGTTTGGTATCTAATTGAAAGGAGGGTGGGTGGCTTTCACAGAATACAGCTTTATGGTACCCCTCACTGCTACTCTCCATTCTTCTCCCAGCTCCCCTCTCTCCAGACTCCCAGGAGAACTTTCAGCCTGAGTACAAAATGAATGATGAGGGCTTTCTTGGCTGTTTCATTTCAGCCAGATCATTTTGGGCTTCCCCTGATGGGTTCCTGACCCACCTAAGAACTTCTCATACTCCAGAGATTGGGGTCAGGAAGGAAATCGTTGTCAGGAGAAGGGAGACAGGCAAAGCAGGTGGGGGGTGTTTCACCAAAGCTCTGCTCCTCCAGGGGTTCACACCATCCTGCTCCCATGTGCCCATATCAGCACATAAGCCAGTGCTGTCAGAGAAGCTGGGGATGATTTAGCCGAAATGAAATTCAATATCTTGAGCAATTGTCAAATTTGTAAGTGTCTCAGATGAAGTTTCCATAGTCACCCTGTCTGGGGTCCTCCTCCTGCGAGACCACACATGCATGGCCTCGCCTGCAAACCCATCTGCTTTGCTCACGCCCTCTTATGCCCTTTTCTTCGTCTCTGGTCCCTGGGGTCTCCTCCATGTGACAGGCATTCTCCAAGGCAGAGGAGGGGCCCTACTTGATCTGGAACTCAGAAGCTGGTAAAGGCCAATCCACGCAGGGAAACACACTTCAGTGGCCAGATATGCCACAGGGTGGCAGCCCATTCTCATCATCACTGACTCTAGCCCATGTTAAGTGTATCCTGCCCCCCAATGCTTTCTCATTCCACAATGTGAAAGAGAATTCTATGTCTGTACCACACAGTGAAGTACTAACTTGGAGTCTGTCTTTGACTGTTTACTCACTGCTTTACAGGTGCATTTATTACTCCCTCGCCTGGACAATAACCCCACTGGTGGCAAAGACTACATCTCCTTAGCACTTGCCCTTAGCACCCTTTGCCAGGAAGTGGGGCACATAGGAGGCTCACAGTAAGGACTGACAAGCACAGGGAAACTTGGCTGGGTACCACGAGGAGCAGAAGAGGCAGGCACATCCTCTAGAATGCTGTGGAAATGAGCGCCACTCTGCTGGCTGGTGCTATGGGACTCCATCCTCTGCCATCTTTCCCAGCAAAACCTGCTACCCTCCCTGCTTAGGAGTGGCCCCTGCTCACCCTGACCAATGGTCCTGGATCATGACAGGCCTGAATCTCAGGGTAAGTACTTCAACCATGTCCACCTAACAGGCTGACATAGAGAGTGCTCAGCTACCCAGAAAAGGCTTTGGAAAGAATAGCCATCTTGAGCTTGGGCTTGAGCCTGGTCTTAGGCTTACACCTCCTTGAAAGAGGAAGGAAGATCTCCTTGGACCAGGGCAGGTAACCGTGGATTCCATTACATGTACTCAAACATGGGATGAGGAAGGTTAGAAATACAGAAGCAGGGGCTAAACGGCATTAAAGAACAGAGCTGAAATGAGTAATAGCCTGGCAGGCAGCACGCACAGTGGCCTCCCTGCATCCCCAGCCTCACACTTGCAGAGGAAACTTCTGCATTTCCACAAGACTGCCAGTTTCCTCTCTGTGGTCTAATTTTAACCACCTTGTCGTTACAGTGTGTGTCAGCCACCTGACCCTATTATGACCTCTGACCTTATGCCCCAGCTACTGCTTGCACTATGGAGAATTATGTAATGGGTCCAGGACTTTCCTTTTCAGTATGAAGCTGCTAATGCTGAGTGACATGGAGGTGGGAATTAAGGGGTGGGAAAAAGAGACAAAGCCTGCCAGGGACCTTGGCATCGCTGGGATGGTGAGAGGTGTGCTGGCACTCCTGCAACGTGCAGCAGAAATCTGCCAAGAGCAGGAGTGTGCCCATGGTTGTGTGCACGCTGAACAGGAAGGCAGGAAAATTCTCGCTGCTAAGAGCATAGGCTGGGTGGCACGCGGAATGGCTCAGGAAGTGTGTGATTCCTGGCCAAGGGGGAGAAAGGCCACATGTGTGGACGTGGGACTCCTGGAGATGGGGATTTCCAGGGCACAGTGGGACCTAGGGATGCAGACATCCTGAGCCCGCCTGCAGCATATTCTTGGAAAATAGTGGGAACTGTCATTCACAGGGACTCAAAAGCAAAACGGAATGCCCTCGGCCCCTATACACGCTTTTTCATTTTCACTCATTTAGAAAGCACCTGGTTTCCCCCTGGAATTTGTTTACTATGGCCATCAGTCCCTTCCTTAGGGCAAGGGCGCTCCTGGCTGATTCTCAAAAGGCCTTTGATCCAGTGGGGTCTCTGAGCTGGTGCAAAGAGGCCTGAAAAGGATTCCACCTGTTTGGAGAGGCAAAAGTCACCCAGTCTTTTGGAAGAACGTCCCTGCTCCTTTGCAACTGAACTAGCAGAAAGAATAGCCAAGGTTGTGCAGTTTCCTTGTTCCCAAAGTGCACCGTGGGAGTGAGAAATGGGGCTCCAGCTATGTGGTAGATGGGGAACTGAGAAGCAGAAAGTCTGGGGCTTGCCCAGGGCACAGAGAAGCCTTCTGTCTCTAGTATGCTGGCCTGCCAGCTAAAGTATTCTGCTGCATGGTAGGGTAAATGAGCCTAGAGGGGTGGGGACCACAGTTCTCTCAGCCCTGGAGTTTTACAGATTTATGGGAATATTCTCTTAGACAAAGCCTACAGCACTTGAGTTCGGTGAAAAAGGTTCAAATATGGCTAATAAGGGACATCATGATAGAAGAAGTCCTTCAAACCACCCACAGAGAGCCAACTCCGGGATAATCTTTGGTTGACCAAGGAGGACTTCCTGGTAGGAGAGGGGTTAAAGCTAGGCTCCCTGCTTGGAGAGGAAGGAGTCCAGATGAAGTCTATGACATAATCCTCACAATAGCTCTTTTCATGAGTACATTTTTCCATTCTATATCAATGAAAAACAGAGAATGTAAGTGGTACGTACATTGTAGCCCTGGGCAAACTCTAGATTCTCTAGAGGGGAAAGAGCTGGGCAGAAGCGAGTTCCTTCCTGGGCTGTTAACAGGTTGTGCTGGACTGGGGCTAGAGTGGGGAAAAGGACTGTTGGCTAGGGAAAGAATGCCCCAGGAAACGTGGGACCCAGCACCTTCTCAGTGGCACTCATAGCCCTTCTGGAGGGAGACTCACTGCGTTGACTATCAGGAACTCCAAAGTTAATGGACAAAATGTCTCATACAAACCATTCCAGTCAGCTTTGAAAATAAAACTGAGGCTTTAGGTCAGGGAAGAGCTGAAAGAGAGGCACCCAGAGAAAGCCCCTTTCCCTTCTCTTGAAGACCAGCTGAGGCAGCGTGCCCCATCAGCGGGAACCGAAACTTCTAGCTTCAGGGCTCCAGTTACCACCCGGATCAGGTCCACACGCAAGGAACCAAGTAGAAAGGAAAACTGAAAGTGAGATGTGGCAAGGCGATTACAGAAGCCTGGCCAGTCTCAGGCTTAGTTCCTTAGAAAGAGATAATGTGAGCATGCACAGGGGAAAGTGGAGGCTGGAGTTAAGAGGAAGGTTAAATCTTGAGGAAAGAAGGAAGAAATCTCTAGGTCAAGAGAGAAGAAGGGAGGCAGACTGAGTTACTGACTTGGGGGAACGACAGTAAGTAAGGAATAGAGTTCTCTGAACACTGGTGACTCTCCACAGCCACTCTGCAGGGGACGTGCCCAGGCAGAAAGAGGAAGAGATCTAAGCTGTCTTATGGAAGGTGAGAGGGCAAGAAAGAGGAAAGGAACCGGGCACCAGAGTCTGATGTGTTCTGAGTTGTAAGATTTGACACACCTGGGAGCAGCCGTAGGGAAGCGAGAAAAGCCCCAGTCTGACTAGGGAACGGGTGGAGGGGTCAGAGAGCTGAACCAGGCAGGCTTCTCCGGAGGCAGACTCCAGGGAGTGAGGAACTCCTCCATCTTTACCGGGTCCCCATTTCCTCCACAGAGACCTCTGGGAAGGCGTGAGAACTACAGTGTCTGATTAGATTTTGCAAAATTTCTTTTTCTGAACATTGGTTTGGGGAATCAGAATCTAAACTTGCATTATCAGCCCATTCTGTACCCCGCCCCCGGTCTTAAAAAGTACTGCTTGCTATTGCTCCTCTGGTTAAAGAGAAAAATCACACAGGTTTTCCCCTACAAACTCAAGTTTACAGGTTGTTTTTCTTGTTTCTCTAAATGGAGTCAATTATTCTCACATTTGTTGAAACCTTCAATCAAACTTTATAGCTTGTTAATTTTACAGAATGTCCTTAGAGCAAGTAAGATGCAGACAGGAAAGTGAAGTCTTGCTGAAATTATTAAGAAACCTTAAAATAGCCTACAAATCCACCACCAAAGCTGGTAAAATACAGGCTGTTTGGCTGGCTTCTGAGGTCAATTAGCAATGGGTTAATTATCATCTTTAATGAGCCAAGCCTACAGGATTGGTTACAAGAAACTGAACTCAGACTAAAGTATTTTCACAAACGGGGAACCTCTGGTTATGCACGACTCACCCCCACAGGAGACTGAAGGGTGGGTAGGGCAATTCTGTAGTGTCCAAGGGAGGGTCAGCCTAGGGAAGAGGCCTGCCAGTGAAAGTTCAGACCCAGGGAATCCTCTGGAGTTGGGAGGACACAGGAAATGGTTTATTCCCAGTCCTAGGGGGAGGGGTTTCCAGGCAGGAGGGAAGCTGGCCACAAGGATGCACAATCACTCTGAAGACAGAAGCAATGGTTTACAACAGAGAGACACATTTTCGGCCTACCTAAATCAGAGCAAACTGGTCCTGAATTGTGAGAAAGGGTCAGAAGTGCAGAGAAAGGAAGAACCAACGCAGTGGCTGAATGACAAGGGGTCAGAGGGGGAAAAGACATGGGGGTTTGTGCCAGAGGCATATCCTGACAACCCCTGGGCATACTGTCCAAGGGGATCAACTCAATCAGCATTTCACTCTTTCCCTGTCACTGCTGTAGGAGGACCTCATTTCTATGCCAAGACAGCTAGGCACGGATCTCTCCCTCAGTCCCTTTTGATCCCAATGACCAGATCCAACCCTCCCTAACTCTATAGTTGGTCTTGCTAACTGAAGAGTCAATGGGTCACAAGATGAAATGCTAACATCATTGGCTAACCCATACAGTCACACCATTCCAGGTGTCTGGTTCCAACAACTGTTTCCTTCTCAGCGGAGGCAATGCGGGCCATTACCAATCAGCTGGCAATGCACAGACGCCTGTTCAGAGCAGTATGGCAGCCTGCTCACTCCACCTATATCCTCTGTCTGCGTGCATGCATGCATGCAAGCATGCACACACACACGCTAGTCGTAAGTTTCCTAGAGAGGTGTGTGGGAACTGGCAAATGGTTAGATGGAAAGACTTGGGAGCGGAGGGGAGAGAATATGCCGATAGTTTTATTGAAAGTTCCAAAAGGTATAGGTACTTGGTTACTGAGAGGGAGATTTTGTTCACAGTGGAGACAGCTGGGAGAACAGAGGAGTTGTGGAGCATACACTGGCAGTGAGAAGGTAAGTATAATAGGAAAAAAAATTGGTCCATTTTGGGAAGAGGCAAGTTGAGGCAATATAGGGATCTGGCAAGGGCCTGGGCTTCACAGGCTATGAGGCTTGAACCTGAGATCATAAGACTTAAACTTGAGTTCAAGTTTTAACTGCCATTTCCTAGCTGTGTTTCCTTAGACAAGTTACTTAACATCTCTGAGCCTGTTTGCTCAGGTTATTTGTGAGGTTTAAAAGAGATAATGCAAATAAAATATTTAGCAAAGTGCCTAGGCCCAGTAAGTGCATAATACACTAGTGGCTGTTACTTTTTTCTTCCCTGCTGCCTTGCTCTGCTCAGTGGTGGCAGGGGCACTCTGTCTAACACCACTGAGATGTGTAGAAGCCAGACTCGGAGGTAAGGAAGGAAGCATGGGGCTGGCACACGGCCTAGGGCTGAGGGGAGAGGCCCTGGAATGCTCACCTGGATGCTGAAGCTGATGAAATATTTTATTCAGAGCTAAGGTACTGGATCCTGGCTTCTGGGCAGGCCACTTGGTGGAAGGAGAGCCTGGTCTCTCTCTAGCTGTCCCTCTCTTTAATTTCCCTAAAAAATTCCTGGACTTAACCAGAAGCATGCATACATTCTACAGGACTCTAGAGAGGCTGTAAGGGTTTGGGGAAACATGCCACCAACGTACACATCAGAAATAAAATTGTGAACATCACAACTGCCTTGCCCATGTGGTCCCCTCATACTGGGGAGCGGGTGGTGGCTTCATCCTTGTTAATGGTATCCTTCTTAAACAAGACCCTGCTGGATCCAGGTCTCTCAATGCAGGAGAAATGATGAAAAAAGTTCCAGTGAGGCATTTTCTACTCACCTGTATTTCCTGAGCTTGATAGGCAATCATTCTGAACAAAACCAGATAGGAGTCTGGGTTTTGCTGGGCAGAGTACAGCTTGCTCTTCTTGAACTGTTCCCTCATAGAAAGAAACCATTCTCTTCTAGAGCTCTGAGCTCCGGCTGTATAAGCAAGGTGCATTCTCAACAGTGAGCACGTCACAGAGAACAAACTATACACAGCAGTAGCTCGGGCTGCAGTCCAATCCGCTTCCCCTGCAGAGAGCTCTGAGAGTAGCCACCCAAATTGGCAGGGGTTAGGGGCGGATACTGGCACTGCCAACACAAGCCTTTCAGGTCTGGCTGGCTTCAGCTGGTCTGAAACCTGGAACATAGGCGCTGGGGCCCTCACTTACTGAACCAGCAGGGGAGGCTACAAGCTCAGCCCCTGGGGATGAAAGTCCTTGCGTCTGTCTCAGTCTGCAAATATCCACATGCAGTCTGTTTCCATGCTGCCAGTTAGTTTCAGGCCAGGAACACTGTATGTTGGGCTCTAGTTGCTCTGAGCCACATTCTCATTTGCCGTTTAGACAGGCAGGATAAGGAGACCACCCTTAGCTTTGTGTTCAGGCTCCTTCACCAAATTTGTTCCTGGTTTTATTTTTTTATGTGTGTGGGGCAGAGTGCCCTTTCTGAGACATAGGTAGCATTCAACACATTCAGACAACATTCAATTTAACAAATATTTACAAAGTGCCTACTGTGTGCACTAGATACTATTCTAGACCCTGAGGACTCAGTAGAGAACAAAGCAAAGTCCCTGCTCCAGTCTGGGGGAAAGGGGTGGGTGTCCTATTCAGACCTCCAAGATTCCCTCAAGAGAGAAATAACCCCTCTGCCCTCAAAGGAAAAGGAAGAGGCAGCTCCTTGCATAGACCTGGCACACTGCTCCTTTATTTAATCATTTTTAGGCAGAGGAGTCGTGAGGAAGGCAGGATCTCTACTACCCACCCACCCCTCGCTGTGTATCACCACGCTGATTTCTCGTTATTATTCCCTAACCCTCAACTCCAGGCCCCAGGCAACCCTGTTCAAATTCCCCTGCACACTATTTGCTCCCCTTTACACCTGAGACTTTATAGATTATCCCAACCTATGGTGACTTTGCCTTTGTGCAATCAATTCATTCCTTTATGTTTGATAAAATGCCTTTCTTTTCAAGAAACCTTTACCTAGCCTGCCAGCCCACTGCCCACAAATTTTTCCTAAGGTCCAAATATGTGACAGGGACTATGCTAGACATCCTGGGCACACAAGAGAACATGGTAGATGCCGTCCTTGATTTCACAGCATTTTCACTTCAGAGAGGGATTCTGCAGCAACCCGACACTAACTTCTTCCAAAGGCACAGCTGTGTCTTCAGCACCTATGGGCTAGGCCTACACGTACTTCACCTTCTCTGACCTCATTAGCAGCCCTCAACATCTGTAGCATTCATACGCCACAAAGTGAGTTACTGATCATTCAGAGCCATACTAGAAACTCCTCAGTATCATCTCCCAGTGATCCAACCCTTTCTTTAATATTTCAGGGGGAAAGGATTCAAGACCCTGAGGAAACTTTTAAAACCACCATTGCTTAATATTTAAGAAACATCTAAGTAATTTTTATGATTACCTACTTAACAGACTTTTTTCCCTGTTAACTTTCAGTCCAGACATGCTGTATGAGAGGTCTGTTACTGTCTGGAAATCTACAAGGGGGCTCACTTCCTACGGGGAACGCATTCCATATCTGGACTTCTCTAACAGGTAGAGATGTCTGTCCCTTTTTAAGCCCAAATCTGTCCCCCCCACCCCACCCCCCCGCCAGTGCTTCTAATTCTGTTCTCTGGGGCCACATAAAAAACTCTCATTCTGCTTCTACATGACTAGCCTCAAATTATTTGAGGTCTGCTGTGTTATACCTTCTCTAGGCTCTACAGTCCCCCTTCCTTCAACTGTTCCTCACTTCAACTGTCTCCTCAACATCCTGCTTATTTTTCACTAAGACTTTCACTGAGACTACTGTGTCTCCTAGTGTGAGTGCCCACGTGTGATCTGGCAGCAGAGAACAGAGCGAAACATCTCCTTTCTCTGTTCTGGATACCTCGATTCCGTGAACAGGCTAAAACAGCACTGGTTTTGTTGCTCACGGCCTTGCACTAACAACGCGTTGTGAGCTTTTAATCAACAAATCCCTAAACTGTTTTCACATATGTAACTAATAATATCTCCCCCACTAACTGCAAGGACTTCACTAACTGTCCCCTTCATAACATGTCTTCCCTGAGGTCTCCCCACACTAAAAGAAGCCCTATTATTTAGTACTGTGCTGCCTGCTACTTGCTATGTGCAGCTGACTTTCTGTATAAGGTTGATTATGCATTAATTCTTATTCGTTTGATTTCATCTTATTTACTTCTTTCACTGTAGCCTGTCAAGTTCTCTTTGGACCCTAAATTTGTTTTCTGAGAATGTATTTTCTCTCATGGTAATGACATCCATAAACTTGATCTGTTGATTTATGTGTCTCAGTATCTTTCTCCCATTAATCTGTCCTATCTTCTCTCCTAAGTAAGTTTCCTGAGGGCCGGCACTGTAATTTGTGTGTACACACACACACACACACACACACTCTCTCTCTCTCTCTCTCTCTCTCTCTCTCTCTCTCTCTCTCTCTCTCTCTGCAGCATACACTATGGGTATTTGGACAACATGGATGACTCACCATGGGAGACAGATGGCGACCTTAGGACAACTCAAGAGCACATCACAATCACGGGGGAGTGCCAACCATTGTCCACCGTGTGAACCGTGCTCCTCGTGTTGTGCAGCACGGATGCCCTGGACAGACTCAGAGACGCTACTTTCTTTGCGGTGGTGTTCCCCATGAAGTCTGGGCTCAATGAGGAACAGGTACTCTCTTTGACGAGGTGCCTACAGTTTCCTAGTTTGAAATAAGATACCACAAGAAGCCAAGCCCTGGGCACATAGCACCTTGCCTTAAGTGGAAGGCTGGTGACTCTGGGCAAGGGAAAACACATCTCAGCAAGAGGTGTGACTGCTCTTCAAAGTATTGGTGTTATACTCTAGGAAAAAATTATGCTCACATCTTGAGAATCCCCACAGCAAATTAAAAATATAAAAAATGTGGAAATTATCTGAGGTTAGGGCTGAAGTAGAAGGCTGCTTTAAAGTTGCATTTTCAGGTCCTACATCTAGAGTCCTGAATATCAAAGGTGGCCAATGGTGTCTCAGAGCTAGAGGCAAGACAAGCTTTGCTAACTACAGTCTATTCACATTTGAGATGAGGTACACTTAAGGCAAATATCTGGCACACAGAAGAAACCAAATAAGTATTAGTACCCTTTCTTCATCTCTAAACACTAAAAAGCCTTTTTTTTGTTTTCAAACCATCCAAATCAGAATCACATATGAGCTTTTTAAGAATGCAGACCCCTGGACACTTCCTTGGACTAAATACACAAGCATTTCTGGGGACAGGGCCTTAGACTGCACTTTGAACAACTCTTCAGGTACTTGTGAACACCGAAGTTTGACAATCACTGCTTTATAGGCTGAAAGGATAGGTGGTGATAATTTTGGTCAATTCTTCAAATTGATCAAATGCAACTCCACTTCAGATAAGGTACAAAAAATACTACCTTTTATTTTTTATGGCTTTCTTAGGATCTAGAAAATCCTCAGCACCCTATGAAGCAGTTAATTATTACATTCAGATGATAACAGAGTTGAGAAAACTCTAACTTGAGTAAGTTAAATGAAATTTGAAAGCCAGCAATGATTTCCTAGTCCAATATTCTTGCCAACTCATCAGAGCCGCCTCCGGAGAGAATACCACTGTGCCTCCTAAGGCATAACAACGAACCTGCTGTGGACTTCACTCACCCTTAACAGTTACCAGGGACAGTGAATGGCTGCTACGAGCCAGGCACTGAGCCAAACGCTTCTCACGCACCCATGCATCTAATCTCAACAACTCTAAGAAGGAGGTGCTGTCATTATCTCCATTTTACAGATGAGGAAATCAGGGCACAGAGTTACGTGACTTGCTCAAGGTTATGCAGCTAGTAAGTAGAGGAGCTGGAATGTGTCTCTTCCCTTCTTTTTTATCCTCACCTGAGGACATTTTTTTTTTCATTGCTTTTAGAGAGAGCAGTAGGGGGAGAAACTACAACATGAGAGAGAAGCATTGATCAGTTGCCTCCTGTATGTGCCAGGACAGGGGATTGTTCGTGCCCGGACTGGGGATCCAGGACTGAGGATCAAACCTGCAACCTAAGCATGTGCCCTAACCAAGAAATGAACCCAGAACCTTTTGGTCACAGGAGGATGCCCCAACCACCGAGCCACATTGGCCAGGGCAAGTGCCTCTTAAGTGTCTAGCTGCCACAATTCCCAGTGGATCCAGACCATTTACCTGTGCTTTGGACAGAGACGCTCACAATCCCCACAAGGAGAAAGATCTGATCTAGCACAGAAATTTGAAGAGGGACAGACTCTCATCGCTGATTTCTGAAGACAACTCCTACTGGTCTGAATATACTTTTCTTGGGCAGCTGACGCACTACAAGTCCGGGGAAAGCAGGGTCCAGAGGAAAGTTCACATCATGTTCTCCTAACTTGGGCAAGTTACTGAATCTTGTTTGCAAAATACAGATGATTCTGAAGATCTCTTTCCATTCTTATAGGTTTCTATGATTTTGGGTGAGGAGGAGAGGAAAGTCAGTTCATTCTGCCACTGACCTTGACGGGGGAGCTCAGCTCTGTCACAGGGGACAGTGCCAAGAGCTGAACTTGGCCTTTTCGGAAGGCCTGGTGATTCAGAGTCTGAACTAACAGCGAGGCTGGAGACAGTTCCTGATGGAAAAAGGTGGTATAGGTTCTTCTCAGATGATAAGCCACTAAGGAAGACTTGGAGGGTTTTATGGAATCGTTAGCACAGAGCTCCCCTCTGGCCACAGAGCAGAGGAAGAAACAGCAGACCAGCTTATAAAGCTCCAGAGTGGAAAATTTCTGTTGGTGTCCAAACTAAGTTTTTGGCTTTCTGTGAGGTTTGGAAAGACTTGTACTGATGTTTTAATCACCTGTTTAGTGTTCTGAAGACTCTTGTCAGAGGCCTCAGTGAGCCTGCTCCAGCAGGCAGTGGGGAGCGGCTGGCTCGCGCACGGCACTCTTTTTGTGAGCTGTTTCTTTCCCATGGCCATGTCCAACACCCTGTAGCTCCCTCCAGGCCACTTGGAGGGTACAAGCCAAACCTGAGTCCCACAGGATGCTGGGGACAAGCTCTCTGGCTAACTTCTCACCAGATCTAAAGCCAGGAAAGGCTCTTTAAGAAAAGACAAAGTGCAAAGAGGTAAAGAATTGTCTCTGGAAACCAGCCTGTCAGCAACCCCTTTGTGGTAGCATAGAGAAAACAGCTTTGGCCTTCTAGGAGAACCACCATCTAGACATTCTGAAGCACTTGGCTATTGGTCATGAAAGAAGTCCTCATAAGTGAAAAGGAATATTGAACAAACTTACGTTGGGTACTTTCTAGAAACAAAAACTTATGAGCATCCAAGATGCCTGTTACAGAGGTACAGGGTAGTGGCACAGAGAATAAGCCAGCATTTTACTTCCTCTGCTGTTTTCACTGGTCACGGCTTCTTGATGGCTGGCATATTCCATTTTATTGGGAAAGCTGTGGTGGAGATAAAGTGATAACTGATGGTTGCTAGTTATTATGTTATTTCTTTTGATTATTACAGCAAGCCTGTGAGATAGAAAGAAGAGGAGGAAACTGAAGCTCTAAGGAAAGAAACATCCAGTAAGTGGTGAAGCTGGGATTTGGACCTAGATCTGTCTTACTCCAAAGTCTGTGCCAGTTCATTATACTTTGTAGCATCTTAGGAAGGTAATGATACTTTTGGAGACAGGGACCTACTTCAAGTCCTTTTCACCAAAGGAGAAGGCCCCTTCCCCACCAGCCCAAGCAGCCCATAGCCCTGCCCCCAGGACACAATAAACACTTATAATAAATTTGCATTTAGATTAACACAAACCAAGTGGTGCTTGGCTAAGTTACAGGAAAGAACACAGATACTAAAATTAAAAATTTATCAGAGCACCTGCCCTAAGAGGAGTTCTATCACTCAAATTCTCATTTCATTTCCCTGGACACAATATGGGCAAGACCTCAGCTAACCAGCTGATGAGCCGAATGAATATGGGAAACTCGTCACTGTTGAATGCCAAGTTAAGACCTATTCATGAGTATCCTCCCAAAAGTTGTCTGCAGTACACAGTCTTGACCTCTGGAGGCATTGTAAAAAGGAAGGTTCACAGAGAACACTGGGACAAGACAAAGGAAATCAAAGCTGTCTTCTTCCACCTGGCACACGAAGGCTATACAAATCCATCAATCCAAGAATCTTTTACTGTGCAAACAACAGTGTGTTGTTCATCTGGCAACCCTTGATCTTGGAGGAAGACATGAAGGTGGAGTAGAGAGAGAAAGAATAGTTTACTTTCTTGCTACAAAATTTTCTTCTCTTCTGTTCTTCTTCTACTGCTTGCTCTGAGAGTTAACTTCCCTTTGATCAGACCACTCCATATATGCCATCATTCCCTGCCCAGTTATGCCCAAATTCAAGCAGATTAAGCCACCAGCACGGCTTTTAATGGAGGAGAGGAAGGGGTCTTTCAAGGGAGCTCTGCTTACTAAGAGAAAAGAGCCTCCTATTGTAGTAAACAGCACTTTACTGCCTTTCCTCAGTGACCTCGGAGGGATCTCCTTACAGAGACTGCAGTTAGAGAGAAGGGAAAGAGACGGAGACTATGACCAGAGAGGTCTTAAGTCCCACAGGTATAACTGTGAGGACAAGGAAAAGGCTGTCTTGTCACAAGGGCCAAATTAACCAAACCCATCTGATTATAACAGGGAAGGAGGGTGCTGGAATAATGAACGGGGACAGCAGCTTACAGTCCACTGCATACATGGGGGATGCAGGAGGAAAGTATTTCAAAGCTGATGACAAGGCAGACAGGAAACTTACATGTCCTTGCTGACAGGAAAGAAAGAGTAAAATTCTGGGTCTTCTCTCATCTGCAGGATTTCTAATAGGCAACTGAAGTTCACCCTCTTCCCAAGGATATGCTGACAGCTGGGAATACTACCCTTCGGGTCGGGCAGGGCAGAGATCTAGACCTCTCCAGAAGTTCACAAAGAAGTTCAGTGAGGACTCAAAACATGATCCAAAACACAAATGGGACTGCCATTTCCTGTTGGGTTTCCATGCTGTAAAAAAGTGGGGGAGAAATGCCAACTGCAAAGTGCTCTGTCTTCCGTGGAAAATGGAGTGTGCAATGTATCTGTTCCAGGTTTTGACTTGTAAATCTAAGTGAGAACTAGTTGCTAGTTGCTAGAGGATTAGAGCATTAAAGAGACATTCCACCACCCAACCTGCCAGCCTTTCTGCTCACTGTCCATGGACTTCTAGGGAGCTGACGACAAAGTGTGCTTGGGTCTGTGTAGGAAGGGCAGCCTCGGGCTCTGGCAGCTCCTTCTGGACCCCATTTCACTGTCCCGTGTTCTTAAACAGCTCTGATGAAACAAGCCATCTGTGAACGTTATTTAGCTTGGAACTGGAAGAGGGTGAGGATGTGGAAAAAAGTAAATCAAGCAGCCAACGGATAGGGCCAGAGAGAGAGAGAAGGCAGGTGGCATGTTCATGAGACTGTGCGCCAGGGCCGAGTGGGGTGGGATTGCAGAGAGGATGGTGCCGCGAGGAGGCCAGCACAGGAAGCACTGGAATGCCCAGGGCAGCATGATTTTGTTCCCAAGTGGAGTTCGCTATTCTCTTTCAAGGGCACACAAATTCTCACTTGAAGGTTACTATTATAGGGGAATCCTGGGATAATGCCTTGCCTTCTGAACACTACCTGAATCCTGCCTGACTTCTTGCTGGGCCTGAATTATAGCCTAAAAGGTAAATCTAACAAGTCTGTTTGTTTCTTTTAAACATCCAAAGCCACAAGATATTAGCAACAGCTAAAAGGGTAAAAAGTGAAGATGGTAAAGAATCTGAGAAAATTCTTATGAATTACAGAAAACAGCAACAGAAACTATTGAATAATCTGGGAAGCTATAAGGGAATTTGGTGTAGGACCAGATTATAACTGGCTGTTTCTTTGGAGTCTTCTTTAACTGCTCTTTCCATTTATTATGAAGAACATATATGTTGAAAGACAGACTTAAAAAAAATAATCTAGGCATTTTCAATAATCCTTAAATTTTATGACGGGACCGCTATCATCCCCATTTTACAAAGAGTAAACTCAAACCCAGACAGAGTAACTTATATGGGCTTTTCTTATGACCAGAACAGTGCATAATGAAGACTATGACTTTTATTTAGATGAGGGAGATGTATTTTTCTGCAGGTCAATATGGCAGAATGGCATTAGAGTTGATGGTATCTCATCTAATCCATTCTGATCACTGAATCTATGTAATATATGCTCACAGGATTCAAAAAAGAAATAAAAAAGCTGATGTTAGAATATATTTTTGAGCCCTGGCTGGTGTGGCTCAGTGGGCTGAGGGCTGGCCTGCAAACCAAAGGGTTGCCAGTTCAATTCCCAGTCAGGGCACATGCCTGGGTTGCTGGCCAGGTCCCCATTAGGGGGCACACAAGAGGCAACCACACATTGATGTTTCTCTCCTTCTCTCTAAAAATAAATAAAATCTTTAAAAAAAGAATGTATTTTTGATTCTTTACTAAACCTTTCCAAGTTATTAGACTAAGAATAGGGTGGAGAGAACAAACTGGTTACTATTAATGTTGCCTATTCTACTTTGAAGCACATAGAATGACATCCCTTATCTGCAGTTTCACTTTCTGCAGTTTCAGGTATCCCTGGTCAACCCTGGTCCAACATTATTAAATAAAAAATTCCAGAAATAATTCATAAGTTTTAAATTGTGTGCCATTCTGTGTAGCATGAAGAAATCTCAGTGCCCTGCTATGTCCTGCCCGGGATGTGAATCATCCCTTTGCCCAGCACGTCCATGCCATATACCCTACCTGCCTATTATGCAGTTACTAGCTGCCTCAGTTGTTAGATTGACTATCCTGTTATCACGGTGCTTCGGTACCTGTCACCCTTATTTTACTTAATAATGACTCCACAGAACAAGAGCAGTTTAAACTTTATCACAGATATGTATGTGTAGAAAATAAACAGTATATACGGGGTTCGGTACAATCTGCACCTTCTGACATCCACTGGGAGACTTGGAATGAATCCTCTGTGGATAATGAGTGACTACCATATAAACTAGTTTAAAGTACAATTTCAGTGCTTCATACTAGTAAGAAAGAGAGAACATTTCTGTACCAGCCTCCACTAGGGAAGCCTACACACAGCCTAAACTTTTTTTTAAAAATTGACAACACAGAACTAAAAGCTGTCACTGAATTCTGTTATTTAGGCTAAAGTCACTCTTGCTACTGACAGAGCAGGAAAGAAGTTCAGTGTCAGCACCTCCTCCAGGAGGCATTGAAGATATGGTGTTATCTTGGGTTCAGGTACCAGGCCAAACCAAAGCTGCTTATAAATTTGTAGTTTAAATACATGGCATATGTTTAAAATGAACAAACAAACAAACAGTACAAAATGCTAAATTTTAAAAACAAAATCTTCTCACCTCTGGTTTCTAGAACCTCTGTTCCCCAACCCTGTTGCCAGTTTCTGGTATGTCCTTCAGAGATATTTATGCATGTACTGCCATATATGATTAACTATGGGCTCTTCTTATACCTTTTATAAATATATTTATATAAATGGTGACACACACTGCCATTTTTAGAAACATGATAGCATATCTTAGAGATCATCAACATCATTTGTGAAGGACACTTCATACTGAATGCTAAAAGGTCATTCAACAATAAGGTTCTGGAGGAGATCCAGAAAACCTGATGTGTTTATTGCAACAGAGTTTCTCTGTGTTGGGAGGATGGGATAAACTTGCAAAGGCAGCACAGAAAAGCAGACAGGAGAAAATCAGTCAAGCCTGTCACTCAGCATCAGGTCCAATAGGTCTGGGAGTGGTCAGCAAAAGCAGTCCTCTCAATCGGGCAGGGTTTCAAATGACAAAAAGCTGAGTAAGAGGGGCTGCACTTACATCCCAAAAAGAGCAGAAAAAGTATATGTATGTGCTCCAGTTTGCACACTGCCCAGAAAGAGCTACCACACCAAAGAGTCTTCAACAAATTTGAAGGCCAGAAACAATCACTGCAACATGAAAATTAAACTGTATTAATTCCATCACTGTGTGTTAGCCACATGTTATGGGAAAAGGTGCTTCGTACATCTGAAGGCTGAGGCACGGTCTGAAAGTGCCAGTCTCTCTCTCAGGAACCATATGCAGCTACCATGGAATAGAAACTTAAGTATTTGAGGTGTTTCTGGCTGATTTCACAGTCTGAGGTTCTACCATGTAACAGTACCCTGTTCGAGAGCAGGGCATAACTATTTCCTGGACTGTACTCCCGAAACATTAAAGGTATTCCACTGAACTCATTCGATAAATATTCATTAAGCACCTGCTATGTGTGGCAGGCCTTATGCAAGGAACTAGGAATACAGCAATCAATAAAACAATGCTCCTTAGGTCATGGAGCTTAATATTCTTGTGAGACTGAGAAACAAATAAGCAAATAAATACAGGAAAGTAGTGGGAAGTACTATTAAGAAAAGTAGGATAAGAGGGATGGAGATTAACAGGGTGGGGAGAGTACTGTTATTTTACATAAGATGGACAGGGAAAGGCTCTTGGATAACATGCTGTTTGATCGGATGTGGAGGAGTGAGCCACAGAGCAGAGAGGGCCTTCTAAGGTAGGTGATCGCAGTGCCAGGGATACCTTCTCTTCTAGAAGGGCTTGCCAGCTATGTGCAGGGCAAAAAAGAACAGCCTCTTCTAGCCCAGCTGGGTGAAAGCAGAGCCCTTTGAGAGTTTATGTAGCTTGTATGGCCTCCATGCAGATTTCTGGATATCTTCCATCACAGATGAGAGTTCTATGTTGAATTTTAAGTTGACCACAAATATTTAACTTCTCTGGACCACAAATGCAGTATCTTCTCTGTGGTTTAGCTGGCACCAAGTACATATTTACGAATCTCTATATGTCTGTCTGTTATTTAAATTTCTTATAGAAGTGCCAAGGTCTTTAGTTGTGATTTACCCCTCCCACTCCACATTAGGGGGTCTGAACCCTGATCAGGTTTAATTCTTGAGAAAGGAGGTATCTTTACAATGGGAGCTTAGGGTCTTCCTAGTTAAATTTTCTATTTAAAAACTATCACTTGAAGGTCTGTTTCAAGATCTTGTATTTGAATTACAATGTAAAAACCAAAAAACCTAAAAACTAAAAAAAATTTGTTTCTCCACTAAAAAATAAAACTTAGGACATCTACACACTTTAACTACATTAAAAAGAAAACAAGGACTTCTAAACCAAGATGGAGGAATAGGTAGACACACTGTGCCTCCTCGTACAACCAAAATAAGGACAACAATTTAGAAACAAAATAACATGCAGAACTGACAGAAAATTGAACTGTATGGAAGTCCCAGGACCAAGGAGTTAAAATAGACACATTCATCCAGACTGGCAGGAGGGGGAGGAGTGGGGAGGAGTCGGGTGGCTTCGGGCAGCTGGGCAGAGAGGGGTCGAGGAAGCAGCAGCATTGGGCACCCAAGGCAGCAGCTGACAAACCCCGGGCGCCAGGTGGCAACAAGCAGACCCAGTGAGGCGGGGATTGTGAAGCCTCGCATAGCGTATAAGGCGGCTGGCTGACCGAGTGGTCCCACATTTGCGCGCAGATAAAGCAGGCAAAACTGGGAAACAAGACAGACCATGCAACCAAGGGAAATACAGCCTCAAAACACCAATTAAAAACACCTGCATGGGTTGAGCTGCCGGGAGAAACTCCCAGCCTCACAGGAGAGTTCACTGGAGAGTCCCACAGGGTCCTAGAATATACACAAGCCCACCCACATGGGAATCAGCACCAGAAGGGCCCAGTTTGCTTAGGGGAACTGCAGAAGGGACTGAAATCCAGCAGAGAGCTGAGCAAGAGCTGAGCAAGAGCGGAGCAAGAGCGGAGCAAGCGCCATTGTTCACTCTCAGACCCTGCCCCCACATACAGTGTCACAACCCAGGAACTGGGGTTGCCCCACCCTGGTGAATATCTAAGGCTCCTCCGCCCCTCACTTAAAAACAAACAAACAAACAAACAAACAAAAAACCCTAGTGGAAGAACAGATCAAAGCTCCAGAAAATATACAACTAAGCGACGAAGAGATAGCCAACCTATCAGATGCACAGTTCAAAGCACTGGTGATCAGGATGCTCACAGAATTGGCTGAATTTGGTCGCATAATAGATGAAAAAATGAAGGTTACACTAAGTGAAATGAAGGAAAATGCACAGGGAACCAATAGTGATGGGAAGAAAACCAGGACTCAAATCAATGGAGTGGACCAGAAGGAAGAAAGAAAGAAACAAACAGAAAAGAAGGAAGAAACAAAAATTCAAAAAAAAATGAGAGGCTTAGGAACCTCCAGGACATCTTTAAACATCCCAACATCCAAATTATAGGGGCACCAGAAGGAAAAGAGGAAGAGTAACAAGTGGAAAACTTATTTGAACAAATAATAAAGGAGAACTTCCCCAATCTGGCAAAGGAAATAGACTTCCAGGAAGTCCAGGAAGCTCAGAGAGTCCCAAAGAAGTTGGGCCCAAGGAGGGACACACCAAGGCACATCATAATTACATTACCCAAGATTAAAATGAAGGAGAGAATCCTAGTAGCAGCAAGAGATAAGGAGACAGTTACCTACAAAGGAGTGCCCATCAGACTGTCAGCTGATTTCTCAAAAGAGACCTTACAGGCAGGAAGGGGCTGGAAAGAAGTATTCAAAGTCATGAAAGGCAAGGACTGCCATCCAAGATTGCTCTATCCAGCAAAGCTTTCATTTAGAATGGAAGGGCAGATAAAGTGCTTCTCAGATAAGGTCAAGTTAAAGGAGTTCATCATCACCAAGCCCTTATTATATGAAAAGTTAAGGGACTTATCTAAGAAAAAGAAGATAAAAAATAGGACAGTAAAAAGACAGCAAACTCAAAGATATTAACAACCACACCTAAAACAAAAACAAACTAAGCAAACACCTAGAATAGGAACAGAACCACAGAAATGGAGAGCACATGGAGGGTTAGCAACAGGGGAGTGGGAGGAGGAGAGAGGGGGAAAACGTACAGAGAACAAGTAGCATAAATGGTGGGTAGAAAATAGATGGCGGGGGAGGGGCAAGAATAGTGTGGGAAATGTAGAAGCTAAAGAACTTGTAAGTATGACACATTGGACATGGACTAAAGGGGAGGAATGAGGGTGGGAGGGGGTGTGCAGGGTGGAGGGGAATGAAGGGGGGGAAATGGGACAACTGTAATAGCATAATCAATAAAATATATTTAAAAACAAAACAAACAAACAAACAAAAGCCAGGTGTAACAAGCACCGAACTTCTAAATGTGTCCTATCAGGAATTACTACTAATTCCTGAAAATTATAACCAGCACTAGAGTTACAAAGAATGTAAGAAACAGTCCCTGCTCCCCAGCTGGGTCTTCAACAAGCTAAATTGGGGAAGGGCTCTGGCTCAAGAGCACCAGCTGGGTCATCCTTAATCCCAGGGTCGGTTTCTCTTCCCCAGTGGCAAGAGAGCCATGTGGCATTTTCTTCAAATAAAGGTATTTAAAACTCTCACTCTTACCCCATTATGGATCTCTCTCACTGTCCTATCTCTCTCAGTGCAGCTCACTGGGCCCTGGGCTATGGTTCTACTCATATTCAGCCTGGGAGGGGAGGGGGGAAATACCAAGCTGCAGAGTTGAAGCTCAATACAGAAAGACTTGAGGGGTATCTTCAGGAACAATGGATTTCCTGAGTTTATAGGAAGAGTAGCAGAGCTACCTATTATAAAGTGACAAGCCACACAGATATAAATCCATGCAAGCACATTTTGAGAACGACACTCACTTTAATAAAGTGAACAATGACTTTCAAAGTATTCAACTAGGAAGACAAGACACTCATTTTTAAAAACTAGCATTGACTTGTAATTAGAATGGCTTTAAGTACATGCTTCTAGCTATTTTGTCCACCCTTCCAGTTTTCCACTGAAATGACTGGGGAAAAATGCAGAAAGCATATATTGGTACTAGGCAACCACATACCAGAAACTATGAGGAATTTTCTGCAAGACAAATTGCAGATGGGACTGGAATGAGGAAAATAGCAAGTGATGTTCAACCCTTTGCCTGCCTGGTAAGTATGTAGAAGAGACCATAGCACAGGCCCCACTAATGCTCTTGGAGCAATTAGGACAAGAACCAAAGTGGGTTGTGGCGCACTCAGAAGTGTGTAACAGGATCCCACCAGGGTATCAGAAGAACCTTAGCAGCTGCTCCCTTACCTCTAGATCAGTTAGAGGCCTACCTCTAATCTAGGCATGGGTTTGAATCACTGGATGTGTGACTTTAAGTGAGGTGCTTAATCTTTTTGGGTCTCAGTTTATCTGTAACATGGGGATAATAAGAGTACTTAACTCAGGTAGAACTGTTATAAAGATTAAATACCGGCACATTGTAAGCTTTTAATAAATAACTACCATTATCTAGCATCTCACAGGTATCTATAAAAATTACTATAAAAATTAAGAAACTGGAGGAGTGGTGAGAGAAGGAGAAAGTAGAATATCCTATATTTATGCATGGGAGGTGTGACAGAAATTACTAGTTAGTTCCCATTATTTGTTCTCCTTCTCTTCCTCTGTAATAGGAAACTTTTTTTTTAAACATTTTATTTCTTTATCTTTAGAGGGGAGGGGAAGGAGAGAGGGAGAGAGGATGAGAAATATCAATGTATGGTTGCCTCTCGTGCGTCCCTTGCCAGGAACTGGCCCGCAACCCAGGCATGTGCTCTGAATGGGAATCGAACCGAGATCCCTTGGTTCACAGGCCCACACTCAGTCCACTGAGCTACACCAACCAGGGCAGAAAACTTTTTAAAAAAAGATATTATGTGTTTATTTTTAGAGAGGGGAAAGGAGAGAAAAAGAGAGGGAGAGAAACATCCATTGGTTGCCTCTCATATGTGCCCTGACTGGGGTCAGAATCTACAACCCAGGTATGTGCTCTGACTAGGAATCGAAACGGTGACCTTTCATGTTGTGGGATGACACCCCACCAACTGAGTCACACTGATCAGGCTCTATCATAGAAGACTCTTGATTTTAGCTTTTCTTATGGCTACCTACAATAAAAATATACCCCAGTCTACACTGCAGCTAGGTTTGCCCATGTGACACAGTTTTGGCCAAGAGAATGTACAAACTTCCAGGATAGGTACTTAAAAAGAGAGGTGTCTTTAAAGAAATTTTTTAAAAAGATTTTACTTATTTATTTTTAGAGAGATGGAAAAGGAGGGAGAAAGAGAGGGGGAGAAACATCGATCAGTAGACACTTGTGCGCCTCCAACCGGACACCTGGCCTGCAACCCAGGCATGTGACTTGACTAGAAATGGAACCAGCGACCCTTTGGTTTGAAGGCCGCTGCCCAATCCATTGAGCCACACCAGCCAGGGCTAAAAATTTTTTTTTATAAGTTGCATTCCCTCTTTAACTGTTTCTACTCCCCACAGGCTTGTATGAAGATTAAATGGCTGGCATTCCAACAGCTATCTTAGACACTGAGGGGTCCTTGGAAATAAAAGCCATGTACAGCAGAGCAACAAAAAAGAAAGAACAGAAAAAAAGTCTTTGGGCTTGTTTCATTTGAAAGGAAAATCTATTTCTGTCTTATTTAAGTTACAGTTATTCAGGATTTTCTGTTTCTTGCACCTGAACATAAACTTAACTAAAATGAGACACTATTATAGTCTGTTTATTTTTTCTATTGGATAAGCAGAGAAAAATAATTGGAAGTACTGGATTTTAACAATTAAAGATAAATAAGTGGAATTAAAATGCAATGAGTATCCAGATGGTAGCTGCCACATTGTGAATGCAACAACATTATGAATGTTCTAAGTGTCACTGAATCGCTCACTTTACACAGTCAAATTTATGTTATATGAATTCAACTGCAATAAAATTTTTTTGAAAATATTTTATTTATTTATTTTTAGAGAGAAGGGAAAAGAAGGAGAAAGAGAGGGAGAGAGACATCAACATGCAGCCGCCTCTTAAGTGCCCCTCACTGGTGACCTGGCCCACAACCCAGGCATGTGCCCCAACAGGGAATTGAACCTGCAACCCCCTGGTTCTCAGGCCCACACTCAATGCACTGAACTACATCAACCAGGACGGCAATAAAATTTTTTTAAAGATGCAGTGTATACATAGAGTTTAGAAGAGACAGACCTAAAACAATGAAATTTTTTAAAAGGGAGGGGAATAGGCCAAAATGTGTAAGGCAAAGACAAACACCAAAACAACATAAAAACAAAGGATTCAAGACAAAAGTGAACTGAAATGAAAATATAGGAAAAAATCCTTTGAAAATCAAGAAACTGGCAAAAACAACTGTAGTGGCACACTAATACCACTTTCACTCTTTGATATATCAAGCAGGTTAAAAATGATAGTAATAGACTATTAGAATCTTACTGTAATTATTCAATACCTATGTACTGAATTTGTATACTAAGAATACATTCTCAAAATTCATTAAGCATCTTTTACATTTATTTTTTAAAGTATATTTTATTGATTATGCTATTACAGTTGTCCCAATTTTTTTCTCCTCTTTATCCCCCTCCACCCTGTATGCCCCCCAACCTCCAGCATTACCCACCCTCTTAGTTCATGTCCGTGGGTTGTACATATAACTTCTTTGGCTTCTACATTTCCTATACTATCCTTAATCTCCCCTGTCTATTTTATGCCTACAAATTATGCTTTTTATTCCCTGTACCTTTCCCCCTGTTCTCCCTTCTTCTCTTCCTTCTCCCTCCCCACTGATAACCCTCCATTTCTGTGATCCTGTTCCCGTTTTAGCTGTTTGCTTACTTTTTGTTTTTTTTTTAGAGTCAGTTGTTGATAGTTGTGAGTTTGCTGCCATTTTACTGTTCATAATTTTTGATCTTCTGTTTCTTACATAAGTCCCTTTAACTTTTCATATATTAAGGGCTTGGTGATGATGAACTTTAACTTGACCTTATATGGGAAGCACTTTATCTGCCCTTCCATTCTAAAGGATAGCTTTGCTGGATAGAGTAATCTTGGATGTAAGTCCTTGCCTTTCATGACTTGGAATACTTCTTTCCAGTCCCTTCTTGCCTGTAAGGTTTCTATTGATAAATCAGCTAATAGTCTTATGGGAACTCCTTTGTAGGTAACTGTCTTCTTTTCTCTTGCTGCTTTTAAGATTCTCTCCTTCTCTTTAATCTTGACCAGTGTAATTATGATGTGCCTTGGTGTGTACTTCCTTGGGTCCAACTCCTTTTAAATTCTCTGAGCTCCCTGGACTTCCTGGAAGTCTATTTCCTATGTCAGATTGGGGAAGTTTTCCTTCATTATTTGTTCAAATAAGTTGTCAATTTCTTGCTCTTCCTCTTCTCCTTCTGGTACCCCTAAGGATTCGGATGTTGGAGCATTTAAATTAGTCCCAGAGGTTCCTCAGCCTCTCCTCATTTTTTTTTTTGAATTCTTGTTTCTTCATTCTGTTCCGGTTGAATGTTTATTTCTTCATTCTGGTCCAAACTGTTGATCTGAGTCCCGGTTTCCTTCCCTTCACTGTTGGTTCCCCTTATATTTTTCTTTATTTCACTTTGCATAGCCTTCATTTCTTCCTTCATTTTGTGACCCTAGTCAACCAATTCTGTGAAGCATCCTGATTACCAGTGTTTTGCATTTTGCATCTGATAGGCTGGCTATCTCCTTGTTGCTTAGTTCTTTTTTTGGAGTTTTGATCTGTTCATTCATTTGGGCCATTATTTCTTTGTCTAGGTGCATCTGTTACATTGTAAGGGGTAGAGCCTTAGGTATTTGCCAGGGCAGGGCAACCCACATTGCTGCGTTATGGTCTGTCTGTGGGGAAGTGGTCAGAGAAGGAACAATGCTGCTTGCTGGGCTCTTGCCTCACTTTCTGTCACTTCCCACAAGTGGATTGTGTCTTTTCAGGTGCTGATTCCCAGGTGGGTGGGTCTGTACATTCCAGGACCCCATGGGCCTCTCCAACAGTGTCTCCAGTGAGACTGGAGTTTTTCCCGTTGCTACAACACCAACAGGACTTTATAGCCAGAGGTTTTGAGTCTTTACTTTTTCGAGCTGAAACCCTGGGTTTTGCAGTCTGTTGCTCCTCAGTTGTTCCTCCTGGCTTATCTGTGTGTGAATGTGGGCCCAATCCGCCAGCCCTGCCTTGCTGCCTATCCCCAACACACTCTGCTGCCTTGCTGCCTGTCCCCTCCACCTAGCTGCCTGTCTCCGCCCCTCCTACCAGTCTGGATGAATGTTTATCTCCTTGGCTGTGGGAGTCCCATGTACTTTGATTTCTGGTTGTTTTTGGTATTTAAATTGGTTGTTATCCTCTTTTTGGTTGTGTGAGGAAGTGAAGCATTTCTACCTATGCCTTCATTTTGGATGGAATTCGATAAAAGCCTCTTCATCTTTTAAATTTAATTATTAGGTTACAGAATTAAATATTCCAAAGTAAAAAATAATAAAAAACAGTTTAAGAAATTCAACCTCAAAAAAACTCCACCAAATAACTTTAGAATCAAAGAGAAAAATAAAAATTATCAAGGCCATATAGAATATAATCATTAGAACAGAACACATATAGCCCTGGCTAACGTGGCTTAGCTCAGTGGATAAAGCACCAGCCTGTAAATCAAAAGGTCACCCGTCTGATTCCCAGTAAGTGCACATGCCTGCGCTGTGGGCCAGGGCCCGGGTTGGGGGCAAGTCTGAGGCAACCAATTGATGTTTCTCTCACACAGTGATGTTCCTCCTCCTTTCTCCCTGTCTTTTCCTCTCTCTAAATGGATTAGAATGTGGCCAAAGTATTAATAATGGCATATTTAAAGCCACAAAGCTTTTACGTAAACTAATCAAAACAAATAAACAGACTATCCAACACATGTAGAACAAAACAAGCTTAAGAAAAATAAAAAATGATAAAAATAAAAATTAATAATTTATTAAACAATAAATATAAGAGCCAGTTTTTGAAAACTAAAATATGCAAGTTGCTAACAAATATAAGGAAATATCGGAAAAACATAGAATTAAAATGAGAAATAGAATAGGACAAAAACCACTTTCTCAGGCCTCTTTTGCAGCATAACATGACCGACCCTAATTGTTTCATGAACCTTTATCCTCAGGACTAGAAAATTACTGGAAGCACCCGGAAGGCTCAGAAGGTTTGGGAATTTACAGCTAGAACAGTCCATACCACACCACAATGACCACTGACCAATGCATCCAAAAATAACATCAAAACAAGGTGCAGCCTAACTGAAACATCCTACTTTACAACCACCCGGGTACATGACAAGAACTCAAAGCCCCAACCCCTCAGTGCTGCTGCTGGGGCACTTTTCCACACCCAGACCTTTCCCTCCCTTGGGAAAGTAAAAATAAAACCCTTACTTTCTGCACTTTCTTCTCTTTGGGAATTTTTTTTCACAGCTCGCATTACCAACCACCCTAACAGAATGTGAAGTACATATAATAATATATCCTTAATTTTTTAGTTAAAAAATTTAAAAATGTGAAGATTTTAGAGAAATGAATGACTTTCTGGATAAGTTAACATAAGTGACACAGGAAATGATGGGAATGTTTCATGCCATGATTGTGGTGGTGTTTATACTACTGTATATTTTTGTCAAAACAATTGGATACTTAAAATTGGTAAATTATTTATATGTATTCATTGTCTCAGTAATTCTGCCTGAAAAGTTTGACACAAGAGCTAAAAAATTTTAAAAGACTAATAATAAGAGAAGAAACAGAAAAAGGACGTGCCCAAATTTTTCTTTCCAGAGATGCCTTTATAGGTGAGTTCCTTCAGATCATTCATGTATTTGGTCAATAAATATTTATTAGTGGTATGGGGGAGGGGTTTATTCTCCAGGAACAATTCTAAGCACTGGGAATTAATACAGTAAATAAAAACAAGGTTTTTGCAGTCTCATGGGGAAAAATAAATCAGCAAACAAAGCAAAAGAACCAACTGTCAGGTGATAGTTAAGTGTTAAGAAGAAAAATAAAGTACAGTAAGAGGGCAGAAAGTGCCTGTGGTAGAGTGCTTATTTCTATGGCTCTCTGGTACAGAAATTTCTGATAAGGATGACTCGACATCTGAAGAACATTTCTGAAAGTAAATGCTGTGGTGGGGTAACAGTGAATGTGGCAGAAGTGCAAAGGTCTAGCGACATAAAGTGTTTGGCAGGACCAAAGAATGAGTAGGCTTGTTTGGCCAGTGAACAGGACAGTGGCAAGAGATGAGGTCAGGGCTTAATATTTTTTTCTGAGTGAGAGAGGAATCCTCTCTCAGGGGTGTCCAAACTTCTGGTGTCTCTGGGCCACACTAGAAGAAGAAGAGTTGCCTCAGACCACACATTAAATACACAAACACTAATGAAAACTGACGAGCAAAAAAAAAAGGTTTTAAGTAAATTTACAATTTTGTGTTAGGCTACATTCATAGACATCCTGGGTGCATGAGGCCTGCCTGCAGGTTGTGGGGTGGACACCCCTCCAGAGTCTAAAGGGACTTAGAAGAGTCGTGTTAAACAACCCAATATACATCTTAAAAGATCACTTTAGCTGCTGTGTTGAAACCAGATTGAAGGGGGGCAAATAATCAGAACAAGGCTACAGTAATAGTCCAAGCAAGAGAGAGTAACACTGGATGAGAGTGGTGCTAGTGAAAATGGGGAAATGGCTGGATTCTATATATATTTCAAAGGTAGAGAGTTGTGATTGCTGAGACACTAAAGGTAGAGTATGAGCAAGAGTCAACAATGATTCTTAAGTAACATATACTTTCCAGGTCAGAAAAAAAGGAAAGCTGCTTCCCATTTAAAAAACAAAGTCTATACACCCTCATATTCAAATACCCAAGGGTAGGGGAGGGGGAACGGCAGATAGAAAAGAGAGGCCACACCCACTTTGAAAATGAATGTAAACATCCTAAATAAAATAACAGCAAATCAAATTTGGCAGACCATTAAAATACAACTATACTGACTCCAAACAGGGTTTATCCTACTAAGAAAAGGAAAAGTCAAGTTTAAAAAATATATTAATTTATCTTATATAAATTAAGGAATGATTTGAACAGCTGCTGAAAGGCATTTGTTAAAACTTGAACAAAACTTTTATTCTAAGCAGAAACTCAGAGAATTAAAATAGACACTTCCTTAATATCTATGCCTTTTAAAACAACAGAAACATTATAGAAATGTTTAAAACACTAAAGTACTCCTATTAAAATAAACAAGAAAAAAATTTCTTTCAGCATTATTATTTAATGTTTGTAAAAGCTTTAGTCAAAGCAATGAGGTAGAAATTAGAAGATATACGACAACTGAAAAAGATTTCATTGGCTGTATTTGAAATGAATATACTCAGAAAATCAAAAATGATCAGCTAAAAAAAAGAATTAATAAGGGAGTTTGATGTGATGGCTGGATATAAATATGTAAGTTAGTTTTTCCCAAGTACTATTTAGAAGGTGTAATGGAAAAAAATCCCATTAATTATAGTAAGAAAATTAATGAAAAACTGTGATAGACATAAAAGAACTGATATACAGAGAACACTGCCTGAATAAAAAAAATCCCTTCAACAATGTTAAATTTTTTCAAAGAAATTGTGAATATCCAATTAAAAATACCATGAGGAATGGTTACTTCTGCAGCCCATATACTAAAACTGGAATGCCACAGATAAGATTAGCATGGTACTGTAAAAAACTGACATATAAATTCCTAAGCGTCCCACATTTTTTATTGTATATTTGAGAAATACTAAGAGAGAAGAACTTAAAAATCCCCATCACAATAACAAAAAAAATTGTAATTTTATGGTGACAGTTAACTAGACTTGTAGTAGCCATCATTTTGCAATATATACATATATCAAATCATGTTTTACACCTGAAACTTAACTATGAAATTATATTTCAGTATCTCAAAACATACCATGAGAATTTCTTTTTGGGGCTGAAGAGAGTTTAAAGGGACTTAAAATTAATCTGAGGTTTGCATAATGCATAAATAGGTAGGAAAAGGCAAAGTTATACTGCCATAAAATACATAAAGGGGTATGTATAAACTGACATCACTAGAATTAAAACATATTATAAAGCTATAGTAACTAAAATAGTAAAGTTATATTTCAAGAATAAACAAATATTAAAAAATAAAAAATAAGTTATATATCTACTTCATATCACTCAGCAAAGTAAATTTCAGATTAAAGTTTTAATAATTTTCAAAAAGTAAAAAATTGAGAAAATAGGATTATTCCTTTGATTTTATGTTAGGAAGGCTTTTCTAAGCATAAAAACAATTATAAATGGAAAGATAATTCCACAGACAATTAGTCTATGGAAGGTAAGTGACAAATTGTCTAAAATATTTTTGATATAAATGATTGGAAAAGAGATACAATCCTTGCAAGAAAGACCATTAAAAAAAAAAAAAGTATTACAATAGCCCTGACTGGTGTGGCTCAGTGGACTGAGTGCTGGCCTGCAAACCAAAGGGTCACCGGTTCAACTCCTAACCAGGGCACATGCCTGGGTTTTGGGCCAGGTCCCCAGTTGGGGTTGCACAAGAGGCAACCACACATTGATGTTTTTCTCCCTCTCTTTCTCTCCCTCCCTTCCACTCTCAGAAATAAATTAAAACTTTTGAAAAAGATTAGAGCAGAAATGAATGAAACAGAGAACAAAAAGACTATCCCTCCAAAAATATATACAATAAAGAATTGGTTCTTTGTAAAGATTAGTAAAACTGACAAACTCATGGCTAGACTCACTAAGAAAAAAACAGTAAAGATCCCTATAAACAAAAGCAGAACTAAAAGAGAAGCAGTTACCACAGACATCACAGATAAACAAAGAATCATAGAATATTATGAAAGACTATATGCTGCTAAATTCAATAACCTAGAAGAAATGGATAAGTTCCTAGAAATATATAACCTTTCTAGACTAAATCATGAAGAATTGGAAAATCTAAATAGACCAATTAACAGTGAGGAAATTGAAACAAACATCAACACCCACCTCCCACCAAAAAAAACTCCAAGACCAGATGGCTTCACCAGTGAATTCTACAAACATTCAAATAAGATTCAAAACTTATCCTTGTCAAACTCTTCCATAAAATTGAAGAGGCAACACTTCCTAACACATTTTATGAGACCAACATAACCTTGGTACCAAAACCTGGCAAGTGTAACACATGAAAAAAGAAAACTACAGATCAATATCTCTAATGAATATGTATGTAAAAATCCTGCACAAAATACTTGCAAATCAAATACAACAGTACATTTAAAAAAAATACTGCATTTGCCATGTATAATGTACACTTTTTGCCCAAATTTTTGAGGGAAAAATGAGGATGAGCATTATACATAGGTAGTACCTGAAATACCTTGTTGTCTGTTCTTGTGTTTTGTAATTCTTTGTTATATAAAATTTCTAGTATCAAACTATGTTCAAAAATAAATGTTAAAATTCCTTTATAGTACAAAAAACAAGTATCTAAATACAAATAAATAAAAAATTGAATTATTTTTAAGTACATTTTATTGATTATGCTATTATAATTGTCCCATTTTCTATCTCCTCTTTATTCCCCTCCACCCTGCATCACCCCCCACCAGCATTTCCCGCTTTAGTTCATGTCCATGGGTTGTACATATAAATTCTTTGGCTTCTCCATTTCCTATACTATTCTTAACCTCTCCCTGTCTATTTTGTACCAATTATCTACACTTCTTATTCCATGTGCTTTTCCGTCCATTCTCCCCACTCCCTGCTGATAAACCTCCTTGTGATCTCCATTTCTGTGATTCTGTTTCTGTTCTAGGTGGTTTTTTTTTTAAGGTCCAGTTGTTAATAGTTGTGAGTTTGTCATCATTTTACTGTTCATATTATTGATCATTTTCTTTTTCTTAGATAAGTCCCTTTAACATTTCATATAATAAGGGTTGGTGATGATGAACTCCTTTAACTTGAACTTATACCGGAAGCACTTTATCTGCCCTTCCATTCTAAGAGATAGCTTTGTTGGATAGAGTAATCTTGGATGTAAGTCCTTACCTTTCATGACTTGGAATAGTTCTTTCCAGTCCCTTCTTGCCTGTAAGGTTTCTATTGATAAATCAGCTGATAATCTTATGGGAACTCCTTTGTAGGTAACTGTCTCCCTTTCTCTTTCTGCTTTTAAGATTCTCTCCTTCTCTTTAATCTTGACCAGTGTAATTATGATGTGCCTTGGTGTGTACTTCCTTGGGTCCAACTCCTTTGAAATTCTCTGAGCTCCCTGGACTTCCTGGAAGTCTATTTCCTATGCCAGATTGGGGAAGTTCTCCTTTATTATTTGTTCAAATAAGTTTTCAGTTTCTTGCTCTTCCTCTTCTCCTTCTGGTACCCCTAGGATTCGGATGTTGGAGCATTTAAATTAGTCCCAGAGGTTCCTCAGCCTCTCCTCATTTTTTTTTTTTTTTTTTTGAATTCTTGTTTCTTCATTCTGTTCCGATTGAATGTTTATTTCTTCATTCTGGTCCAAATTGTTGATCTGAGTCCTGGTTTCCTTCCCTTCACTGTTGGTTCCTTGTACATTTCTCTCCATTTCACTATGCAAAGCCTTCACTCTATCCTCTATTTTGTGACTGTACTCTACCATTTCTGTGAGCATCCTGATTACCAGTGTTTTGAACTGTGCATCTGACAGGTTGGCTATCTCTTCGTTGTTTAGCTGTATTTTTTTTTTTTTGAGCTTTGATCTGTTCTTTTATTTGGGCCATATTTCTTCATCTCAGCACACCTGTTGCATAGTAAGGGGCTGAGCCTTAGGTATTCACTAGGGCGGGGCAACCCATGTTGCTGCGCTGAGGTACTATATGTGGGGGGGGGGTGGCCAGAGAGCAAACAATCATCTCTCTGCTGGCTTTCAGTCACTTCCTCTGTTACCCACCAGCAAACTAGACCCTTTTGGTGCTGATTCCCAGGTGGGTGGTTTTGTTCTAGGACCATGTTCTAGGACCCTGTGGGTCTCTCCAGTGAACTTTCATCTGAGGCTGGGAATTTCTCCTGCTGCCACAACACCCACAGTTTTTACAGCCAGAGGTTTCAAGGCTTTATTTCCCCAGTTGTTCCTCCCAGTTTATCTGCACAAATGTGGAACTGCCCATTCTCCAGCTGCTGCCTTTCCACGAGTCCTCTCTGCCCTGGACCCGTCTCTGACCCTCCTACTAGTCTGGATGAATGTTTCTTCTTTGACTCCTTGGTTGTCGGACTTCCATACAATTTGATTTTCTGGCAGTTCTGATTGTTTTTTGTTTTTATATTTCTTGTTGTCCTTCTTTAGGTTATGCAAGGAGGCACAGTGTATCTACCTACACCCCAATCTTGGCTGAAAGTTTCCCATTTCTCTCGTGGTTACATATTAATCTGATGATTTTTTTGTTTTCTTTGAAAAAATGACATTGGAATTTTGAAGGGGATTTCATTAAATCTGTATATTGCTTTGGATAATATGGCCATTTTAACTATGCTGAATCTTCCACTCCACAAACACAGAATATCTTTGTTTCATTATGTCTTTTTCAGTCTCTTTTAATAATGCTTTGTGGTTTTCAGTATATTGGTCTTTCACATCCTTGTTAAGTTTATTCCTAGGTATTTTATTCTTTTGGCTGCAATTGCAAACAAAGTTTTTAAAATGTATTTTTCTGAAGTTTTGTGGCTACTATATGGGAAAGCACTGAATTTTTATACATTGATTTTGTGTCCTGCAAATTTACTGTATTTGTTTATTGTTTCTAATAGATTTTTGGTGGAGTTTTTAAGGTTTTCTATATACAGAATCATGTCATCTGCAAAAAGTGATACTTTTTCTTCTTCCTTCCCAATTTGGATGCCTTTTATTTCTTTCTCTTGCCTTATGCTCTGGCTAGGACTTCCAGGACTATGTTGAATAAGACTGGTAAGAGTAGGCATCCTTGTCTAGTTCTTGATTGAGGAGGAAAAGCTTTCAGTCTTTTTTGCAATATGATATTGGGTATGATATTGGCTGAGGGTTTGTCACATACAGCCTTTCTTACATGGAGGTACTTTCTTTCCATACCCATTTTATTGAGTGTTTTAATCATAAATGAATGTTGTATCTTATCAAATGCTATTTCCTCATCTATTGATAAGATCATGTGATTTTTATTCTTTCTTTTCTTAATATGATGTATTATATTGACTAATTCCCATTGTTTAATCAGCCTGTGCCCCTGGAATGAACTCCACTTGATCTTGATATACCATATTTTGCCATGTATAATTCATTCCCATGTATAATGCACATGCACATTATTGGCCCAAACTTTCAGAGAAAAAATCATTTTAATTTTTTAATTCAGGACATTGCTGCAGCCAGGATGGAGGTGTAGGTAGATACACTTTGCCTCCTCACACAACCAAAAGAAGGAAAACAACAAATTTAAAAATAAAAAATAACCAGAACTGACAGAAAATCGAACTGTACAGAAGTCTGACAATCAAGGAGTTAAAGAAGAAACATTCATCCAGACTGAACCACAACACAGCAATGTGAGTTGCCCTGCCCTGGCAAATACCTAAGGCTCTACCCCTTACAATGCAACAGATGCATCTAGACAAAGAAATAATGGCCCAAATGAAAGAACAGATCAAAACTCCAAAAAAAAGAACTAAGCAACAAGGAGATAGCCAGCCTATCAGATGCAAAATTCAAAACGCTGGTAATCAGGATGCTCACAGAAATGGTTGAGTACAGTCACAAAATGGAGGAAGAAGTGAAAGCTATGCAAAGTGAAATAAAGAAAATTATACAGGGAACCAACAGTGAAGGGAAGGAAACCGGGACTCGGATCAACAATTTGGACCAGAATGAAGAAATAAACATTCAATCAGAACAGAATGAAGAAACAAGAATTCAAAAAAAAAAAAAAAAAAATGAGGAGAGGCTGAGGAACCTCTGGAACTAATTTAAATGCTCCAACATCCGAATCCTAGGGGTACCAGAAGGAGAAGAGGAAGGGCAAGAAACTGAAAACTTATTTGAACAAATAACGAAGGAGAACTTCCCCAATCTAGCATAGGAAATAGACTTCCAGGAAGTCCAGGAAGCTCAGAGAATTTCAAAGGAGTTGGACCCAAAGAAGTAAACACCAAGGCACATCATAATTACACTAACAAGAAAGTGTTGGAGAAGCTGTGGAGGAAAAGGAACCCTCAATTCACTGCTGGTGGGGATGTAGACTGGTACAGTCACTATGGAAAACAGTTTGAAGGTTTGTCAAAAAGTTAAGAATAGAGTTACCATATGATCCTGCAATCCCACTCCTTGATATCTACCCAGAAAACTCAAAAACATTTATTTGCAAAGGTATCTGCACCCCTATGTTCATTGCAGCATTATTCACTGTGGCCAAGACATGGAAACAACCAAAGTGTCCTTTGATAGATGACTGGATAAAGATGATGTGGTATGTACATACTATGGAATGTTATTCAGCTATAAGAAAAGATAAAATACTACCATTTGTGACAACAGGGATGGACCTTGAGAATATTATGCCAAATGAAATATAAAACAAAAACACAAAGCATGGTGGTTACCAGAGGGAAGCGGGGTAGGGGGTAGTAAAGGGGGCCAAATGTATGGTGACAGAAGATGATCTGACTTTGGGTGATGTGCACACAATGCAATATACAGAACATGTATCATAGTAATGTATACTTGAAAACTATATTCTTATTAAATAATGTCACCTCAATAAATCAAATGAAAGAAAGAAAAAATAGTCAAGAATGTACAGCATAGGGAATATAGTCAATAATACTGTAACAACTATATATGGTGTCAGATAGGTACTAGACTTATCAGGGTAATCACTTCATAAGGTATATAAATGTCTAATCATTATGCTGAACACCCAAAACTAATAAAGTACTGTATCTCAATTATATTTGAAAATAAATTTTTAGAAAGATTTTATTTATTTTTAGAGAGAGGGCAAGGGAGGGAGAATGAGAGGGGCAGAAACATTGATGTGTGAAAAGAACATCAATTGGTTGCCTCTCACATCCCCCTAACTGGGGACCTGGCCCGCAACCCAGGCGTGTGCCCTGACTGGAAATTGAACGAGTGATCTTTTGGTTTTCAGCACAGCACTCAATCCACTGAGCCACACCAGCCAAGGCTGAAAATAAGTTGAAAAAAATGCTCAACATCATAAGTCATTAAGAAACTGCCAATTAAAACAATGACATACTGCTATACACCTATCAGAATGGCTAAAATCCACAATAGAGAGAGAACTAAATGCAAGTGCGGATGTAGAACAAAAGGAACTTTCATTCATTGATGGTTGGATGCAAAATGGTACTGCCACTTTTTAGGGGTTGTTGTTTTCCTGTTGTTTTTTAATGCTTTAATTTTATTTTTTTACTCAGTATTATTTTGTTATTAGTTCTAGGTGTATAGCACAGTGGTTAGGCAATCATATATTCTACAAAGTGGTACATTCACTTTGAAGGTAGCTTGGCAGTTTCTTACAAAGCTAAACAGAGTGGTACCAAATGATACAGCAATTATAGTTATTGGTATTTACCCAAATGAGTTGAAAACTTACATCCACATAAATGTTTATATCAGCCTTATTTATAATTGCCAAAGCTTGGAAACAACCCAGTTGTGTTTCAGCAGGTGAATGGATTTACCAACTGTGGTACATTCATAATGGAATATTCCAGAATAAAAGGAAAGGATCTATTGCTTCTTGGCCTCCTGGCTAAGATCAAGTGTAAAAAGAAAGGAGCTGCCCTGGCTGGTATAGCTCAGTGGATTGAGCTTGGGCTGTGAACCAAAGGGTTGCCAGTTCGATTCCCAGTCAGGGCACATGCCGAGGTTGCAGGCCAGGTCCTCAGTGGGGGGCCATGTGACAAGCAACCACACATTGATATTTCTCGCCCTCTCTTTCTCCCTCCTTTCCACTCTCTCTAAATGAATAAATAAAATCTTAAAAGAAAAGAAAAGAAAGGAGTCATCAAGCCACAAAAATAACCTTAAATGCATAGTGCTAAGTGAAAAAAAAATCTGAAAAGGCTACATGCTTTACAATTCCATCTATATGACATTCTGGAAAAGGCAAAACAATGGAGACAGTAATAAGATCAATGGTTGCCATGAACTAGAGGAATGTATGAATAGGTGGAGCACAGGCAGTGAAACCAATACTGCGTGATACTATAATGGCGAATATATGTCATTATACATTTGTCAAAATCAACAGCAATGTATAACACAAACAGTGAACCCAATATCAACTATGGACTTTAGTTAAAGTCCAGTGTATCAATATCCACTCATCAGCTGTTCCAAATATACTACATTAACACAAGATGCTATTAATGGGGAACTGTGGGAGAGGGGTGGCAATGGAGAGAGTGTATGACTTGAGTTTTTTTTTTTAGCTCTCATAAAGTAATAGCCATAAAAGAAAAACAGGATAAATTAGATTTCACCAAAATTTAAAACTTCTGCTCACCTAGATACAGTTAAGAAAATAAACAGAGCTCTGGCTGGTGTGGCTCAGTGGACTGAGTGTCAGCCTGCGAACCAAGGTGTCACCAGTTCGACTCCCAGTGCCTGGGTTGGAGGCCAGGTCCCCAGTAGGGGACGCATAAGAATCTACCACACACTGATGTTTCCCTCTCTCTCTTTCTCCCTCATTTCCCCCCTTTCTAAAAATAAATAGATAAAATATTTTTAAAAAACATGCAAGCCATGGACTGAGTAAAAGTATTCACAACATAAACCAGACAAAGTACTTGTATTCAGAATACATAAAGAAATCTTATAACTCAGTAACAAGAGACAACTCAATAAAAGAAAATGGGCAAAAGATCTGAATAGATCCTGCATAAAAAAAGATACATAAATGGCCAATAAGTACATGAAAAAGTATGTAACTTCTATTATTAGTCATAAGGAAAATGCAAACTAAAATCAAAATGATATTGTCCACCCCCCATGAGAAGGCGGAGCAATTGGAACTCATTGTAGAAGTGTATTATGATCAATCACCTTTGCAAATAGGTCAGCAGTCTCCCATAAAAAACACCTACCCCAGTGATTTTCAACTGTTTTCTGTGGCACATCAAAAATATACTTTTTGCCAATTTGACACACACACAAAAAGGTATAATTTTGATTCATTCACACTAAACAGCTATTGCTATGTTGGCTGTTGTCATTTTTTAATTTGATAATCTGAGGGAAAAGAGGTAAATGCTCCTGACTAAGTAGTCAGGTATTGCATGTTCTAAAAATTCTTTTGGCACAGCAGTTGAAAATCATTGATTTACTTTATGACTCAGAAATTCCAATCCTAGGCATTTACCCAAATGAAAACACATGTGTACAAAAATATCTGCCTACAATTATTCATTGCAACTTTATTCATAAAAAGCTCAAAACTGGAAATAATCTAGATGTTCATCAATTGGAGAATGGATACTGTGACATAGTTATAAAGTGGAATACTACTCAGCAATAAAAAAGAATAAATTACTAATAAATGTTAACATGGAGGAGTCTCAGGTACAATTAATATTTGTCCATTTCATTTTATATAAATCTAATCTCAAAAGTCATAAGCAAATATTGAACTGTAGTTAATGACATATATATGCATGCTGAAGGATTAAATTTCATTGATGACAAAAAATTGATGATAGATGGAGAAAGCTGGATAGATACACCATAAAGCAAGTATAGTAAAATGAGAATGACAGAATATAGATGCTGAGGATAAGTGAGCTCACTATAAAGTCCTTTCAACTTTGCACTATAATAAAATGTTGGAAATCAATTATATCACTAAAAAATAAAAATACAATGAACATTTGGATGCAGTGGACATGGTCATTTGAATAAAAAAAAGAAAATCTGTCTTTATCTCTGTTGTCTTCACTAAATAGCTGTCTTACAAACTATTAAAAAAACATGGTGTCAGAATGCTGGTTTTGCCACCTAAAAGACGTCTCCAGCTGCTGTGTCATAACATTGGCTCTTATATTATAAATTTCCAAATTCTAAAGCTAGAAATGTTGTAAATATAGAGGTGGACTGGAAACTGAGAGATAAAAATTTGGCTCTGGCACTGGATGGGAAGGGGGCAATGGGTAAGCTAACTTAGAAGTGGCTGGTCACTTTGAGCCTCTCAAGCTCCAGAAGTTCTGTGTCTGGATGTCAGCCCTACAAACTGGCTTAAAACCTCAAGAAACTACAAGATCTCACCAGTGGGATCAGCCAGAGCAGCTGAAACACGTCCCTGTAAACAATAAATGTTTATCTGGGCAGCTAACCTGGCAGATGGCCGTGTCCTGATCTTAGGCAATTTGAAACCCCGCAACAGGAGGCTAAGCACAGAGGAGCCCTTTTCCTTTGCCACAGGGTAGGAAGGCAGAAATGAAAGGTGGTCCTGGCTCCTACTATAAGGAGGCAGCAGGAAGCCACTCTGCAAATGCCAGCTTATTCTCTACTGGGCAATGGCCAGATTCTCTGAAACGCAGAGGGTGGGGACAGAGAAGTTAAGTCAACCAATACAAAACAATGCCACCGCATGAAGCTGGCTGTTATACCACAGCCCTGAAGGTATGAGGAGCTCTGGCATGTTTGGCTGTTGCCACAGGAACCACACTGGCTGAGGGCTTCCCCAGGCCTGGGTGGGAGGCTTGTCACTGACTTGGGCCACACACACACAGGCTCAGTCGCCACCTCGGTCAGTGGCAAACAGCTGCTGAGAGGGGCAGGGCAAACCCAGGGGTGCTATGCTCTGCACAGCAAAATCTGCCACTTCAGAAGACTCCAGACAAGATTCATAAGAGCCATATGGCTTAAACCCCATGGAGATACCAGGCAAAAGAGTTGTATAAGGGAAAGAGGCAGCTGGAAGAAAGGAATGGAAGTGTATTGATGGCAGAGACTCCTTTCATTGACAACTGTCTCTGCAAACAATTTTACTACTAGTTTTGAAAAGCCCATTCCCTAACTGAGGGATTAAATCTTGGCACTGGTTATTCCTCCCATTTATATGCCTCTGCCCACATTCCTCTTGGGAGGGGAGAGGATAGGGAAATAGAACCCACAGTTTGCCTAAAGGAGAAGTTCAGCTCTTGTTCATCAGACTGGCTGAGTTCTCTTCTGGGGAAGAGAATGGAGATGGTTGAACAAAGGTTCTTTGCTCTGAAATAGTATCCAAGTTAAGCTAAGCAGAACAATAAGGGTGTGGATCTGTGATGGAACCTAAAGGAGGAGTGTAGGGGAGGGAGGGAGGGAGGGAAGAGAAAGCGGGAGAGAATTTTCACTTGTTTTTGTTTTGAGGGGTGGGGTGGGGGGAGGTGCCACTGTATTCTTTTTACTTCATTCGCACTCCTAGCTGCTGTATAATCATTTCCTGAAAACACAGTAGGAAGAGAGTGGTATTTGCTCACCCCACCCTCCATCTAACACTGTCCCAGCGATCCAACTATGTGTTTTAAACTGAGAAGAGGCCAGCTTTTTGCCTTTGGCAGCACTGAAGGCCAGACATTACCAGCACTCCTGTGAACAGCTCAAGGCTCCACCCAGTAAGACTGCACGCATTGAAATCCAAGAAGAATATCATTCCAGCACAACAACCCAGAGGAGAAAGAGGAGGACTGAGGAGGCTGGGTGGGACAGTTGGGACACTTCTAAGTTCTGATACCAGAACACCCAAGTGGTTAGCACAGACCTTTTGCTAGAGTGGTGACAGATGAACTGCAGTGTGGGAAAAACCAAATGTTATATAATTAAGAAGCTATCTCTATACAAGGAGAGGGGTGAGAATGAGTGAGTGTGGGATACAGGCTATAGGGTAGTAAGATGGAGAAATCATTTTTAGAGAACTAGGTAGCTGCTGAGCTAGTCCAATTCTGAATATACAAGGGAGGTTCCAAGCCTCTTTTTAGGAGAGTCTAATGTGGAGTGGTTATGGGCCAGGTGGGACACATAAGTTCCATTTCTGGTCTAGAAGATGACTGGAACACTCCTCTGAAGGGGAGTCAAAACAGAACGTTCATAGAAAATACCACAAACCCACTGCTCCTGGTTGCCCAAGGTTAAACCATATTCTTCCTGCAGGGATGTGTCTTGATAGCCTCTAAGGCTCTAAGATTCCCAATTTTATTTAAGTTCTCCTGTTTACTCTGAGAAGATCTGCAGATCTTCCTATGGAGCCTTCAGAGAGATGCCAGGAAAAGTGGCAGTAGGGAGACTGTTGTTAACAGAACTAAAAACACACTTCCTGTACATCCTATATTACATTTTAATCATCCTTAACCTGATAAAAGATATTTAACAGAAATCTACAGACACACACACACACACACACACACACACACACACACACACACACACAAAAGCAGCAAACAGATATAATGATATAACTTTAGCCCTGACCGGTGCGGCTCAGTAGGTGAGTGCAGTCCCACAAAGTGAACGGTTGCCACCTGGGTACAGGTTCAGTCCCTGGCGGAGGCACATATATGAGGCAACTAATTGACATTTTCTCTGACATCGATGTTTTTCTCCCTTCCCCTCTCTCTAAAAATAAATACATATTTTAAAAAATGATATAACTTTAGACACATTGTTATTAAAGTGAGAAAGTAAGAACTGCTGTTATTATTGCCCATATTAGAACTAATAATAGAATTAGTAGAGAGAAGATCAACAGAAAAATATACTCATATTTATACTACTACTAATCAACTAGAAAATACAGTATTCAAATTAACAATAAAAGCTGTACAAAGATTTTATGGAAAAGATTACAAAACATCTTCAAAGGGCATAAAAGAAGGCCAGTGTATCATGTTCATGGATGGGAATGCAGTATCACAAATATGGCAATTCTCCCCAAATTAATCTTTGAGTCATTATAATTACAAACAAAATCCCTAAAGAATTTTTGGTGGAATTTGAAAAGTGGAACTCATTGGAAAGGACTATGAAGACTCAAGACATGTGTAAAACAGTAAGAAGGTTGGGAGATTTGTCCTACTAGTTTTTAAAGACTTATAAAACCAACAGATACGGAGAACACTAAGATGGTGACCAGTGGGGAGGGGAATCTGAGGGAATGGGGGAAAGGGTGAAGGGATTAACAAGTGCAAATTGGTAGGTACAGAATAGGCAGGGGGATTTTAAGAGCAAGTGTAGGAAGTGGAGAAGCCAAAGAACTTATATGCATGACCTACAGACAAGAATGAAGGAGGGGTGACTGCTAGAGGGAGTGAGGGTGCTGGGTGGAGGGGGGCAAAGGGGGAAACATTGGGACAACTGTAATAGAATAATCAATTTAAAAAAGATGACAAAAAAAGGCTTATAAAATCAGAATGATGGTATTGACTGGCCCATTGGATCAGAGAGAACTAAGAAAATAATCCACATATTGGAACTCTGATTTACAAAAACATATTCCAGACAGATCAAAGACGTAAATGTATAAAGTAAAATAAAACTATTAGAAGAAAAAATATAGGTATGTAATGTTCCCTGAGACCTCAGGGCAGATAAGACTTACTTTCTTTTCTTTTCTTTTTTTTTGTTTTTCAGGTTGAATTGCAATTCTTGGTAGCATTTTAACGTAACAATAAAGTGGTTAAAAAAAAAAATCAAATGACCAAATCTTATATGGAGATAAAAGTAACTCTTTTAACCACCAAATTAGAGCTTTAGCCTCTAAATTAGGGCAATTGATTTTTCTATACAACAAAGAAGCACATTTGCTACTAAATGCATTCCACTGGACTTGTTATAGTCAAACATTTTTATTATGGAAAATTGCAAACTTACACAGAAGTAGAGACTAGTATAATAACTAAACGTGACTGCTACAACCCAGCTTCAACAATCAGCAATAAAGGGCCAATACTGTATGCATATCCAGGAAGAATTTCTTAAATAAGATATATGATAAAACATAAAACATTAAGGAAACAGATACATTTATCAGAAAAAGAATTTCTATACAAACGAAGACACTATAAATAAATTTAAAAGATAAACCAGAGATTGAAGGACTTTCAGTGTACACAGCTGGCAAAGGATTCATATCCGACCTACAAATCAGTAAGAACAATCAGAAGAAATAAAGAAAATGAACAGAGACCATGAACATGGAATTTAAAGAGGAAACTCAAATGAGTAATAAGCATATGAGGAAATGCTTAACCCCTCTAGTAACGAGGAAAATAAAAGACAAAATAAGGTATGATTTAAATCCCATTAAATTGGCAAAAATTAAAAGCTTGGAAATGCCTAGTATTGGTGAGAATGTAGAAAAGTTGGAGCTCATATTTTTATAGGTAAACTGGTACGATCACCTTGGAAACCAATTTTAGCAATAGCTAGTAAAACTGATGGTGAATATACCTTACAGTGTAGAAATTTCTGCTTGTAGGTAGATTTCTCAGAGAAACTTACATATTAGTTAAAAATCTATAGTATTGCTGATAATGGTAAAAAATTGTGCATCTGTAAGAGATTGCTAAATTGTGATATATTCATATAATAAACTATTACATGTCAATTAAAATGAAAAAATAAACAAACAAAACAAAACTATTCGGATCAACATGGATAGATCTAAAAACTGTTATGTTGAGCCCTGGCTGGTGTGTCTCAGTGGATCAAACGTCAGCCCGTAAACCAAAAGGTCACTGGTTTGCTTCCCAGTCAGGGCACATGCCTGGGTTGTGGGCCAGGTCCCCAGTTGGGGCTGTGCGAGAGGCAACAGATCAATGTGTATCTCTCTGTCTCTCCCTCTCTTTCTCCCTCCCTTCCCCCCTCTCTAAAACGTAAATAAAATCTTTAAAAGAACTTATGTTGAGTAAGAAAAGCAAAGCAGATGCCATGTGTATAAAGTCTAAACATGCAAAATAATACTATGTAATTTATGGATATAAACATAATATATGTAAAAAGATACACAGATATAAAAAAATTCAGTATAGTGATTACCTTTAGGGAAGGAGAAAGAGAAATGGGATCCAATAGGGGTATAGAAGGAGTTTCAAATGTATCTATAATATATTTTATTTACCGATTTTTTTTAAGGGAGGAAGGAAGAGAGCAAGAGAATTAGAGACAGAGATAGAGATAGAGAGAATAACATCAATTTGTCTTCCACTTATTTATGCATTCATTGGTTGATTCTTACAAGTGCTCTGACCAGGGAATCAAACCTGCGACCTTGGCACATCAGGACAATGCTCTAACCAACTGAGCTATCTGGCCAGGGTGGTATTATTTCCTTTAAAGCTAGGTGAAATGTATGCAGGTGTTTGTTAACTGTTTTATTTTTCTTTGATGTAAGCATCACATCTTTAAAAAAAAACCACCAAACAACTGGGATCAGTCACAAAGACAGTTTCAATGTGCACAAGGGTGATGCTCAGTTTCTGTTGAGGACCATTATTCACTGTCAGTCCTTTTCTACTTTAATGGTGGTAAAATTGGAGCTCAAAGTGGTAGATGCTGGAACAAGGTTATGTGACTAAATCAACTCACACTGTTTAGTCTCTTATCAAATGCCCTATTTTATTTCCTTCATAATATTTAACAAAAGCTGAATTTATTTTATTATTTTTTAATTGTTCGCTGCATGTCTACCTTTAACCAGAACGTAAGGTCCATATAGAAGAGAATGTATCTGTCTCTCCAAAGAATTCCTTGCATTACAAATAACTGCTCAATATCTAATGTCAAATGAATACCAGAAGTCAAGCCTACCAAAATCAATTAATGGAAGACGTCAAACCGTCAGACCATGCAGACAGGCTCAGGCTACATACTGGCTGTAAGTTCAAGCACCAATCTCTGTGAAGTGTCCATGGGAAAGACATGGAATGAATATGGGTGGTGCTATTACCAGCTCCAGCTAGAACTTTAACATTGGAGCAGGGGAAGTGGGAGTGAAGACAAAACAAAAATTACATTTGGAAACAAAATTTCTATTAACAAGATATAGAAACTGTGACGCTCTGGATTCTCTACAGACAATTAATTACCTAGCTCAATCTGCCTATGCAAGTTCCAACATGAATTCAGGGATATGAACTTTCTAAAGGCCTAGAGCCTGCCATTGCATCTGTACCCAGCTTCAGGTCTGGGAGAAGGACAGAACAAGCAAGAGTACAGGGAATGGAAAAACAATATGACACATCAAATGTATTGCTTCTCAATAAACATAAATTGTGAATAACCCTGAGGAGAATGACACGCCCACAGGGAGGTGCCTGAAAAGGCTCTTCCCTGGGGCCACGGTGAAGGCCACCAGTGACTTTCGGGCAATTACAACACTTCCCCACCCCACAGGGCTGTGTGCAGTAGCAGTGGTTCAGAGTATGGGCTCTGGAGCTAGGCCTCCTGGGCTTGAACTATGACTCTTCCATTTACCACCTGTGAAAACTCAGGCAAGTCACTTAACAGTTCTGTACCTCAGTTTCCTTAAATATAGAAGGGAGGCTAATACAACCCTATCTATCACATAGGGTTGTTGTAAAGATTAAAGGTTTTAATATACGTAAAGCTCTTAGAATAATACATAGGACATAGCAAGTTCTCAATAAATGGTAGCTTTTATTGTAATTATTCATCTGGGAGAAAGAGAACTTATGTTTAATTCTTTGGAAAAACTGCTAGCTCTGGAGGCTTGGGTGACTAAATCATTAGCTAATAAAACAGAGACAACATGAAACAGTGGGAAAGCACTAGATCAAAAATCAAAACGCCTGTCTGGGCAAAGACTGACCATTTCCTTCCAATACCCAGTCCCCTCCTCTTTAGTAAAACTACTTTTATTTTTTGCTGGGTACATTTCTGGCTGACTAGGTGACTCTATTTTCAGCCTTCTCTGCAGCTACAGTACCTATGTGACTGAAATGTAAGTAGAAGTTTTATGTAAAATCTCAAAGAAATATTTTTAAAAGTACGAAGGAGTCCTCTTCTGTCCTCTTTCTCCATTACGCTGCCTGCTGGTGCTGCAGCAGCCATGCTGGAGTGGGGCCACACTGCAGGATGTTGGAGTGGTGAACTGGAAGAGCCTTAGTGTCTGCCAACCCGGTGCAGCCCTCACACTAGCCTTGGACTGCCTGTTTCTGCACTCTGATGTGAAAGCATGAAACCTTATGTATTTAACAGCCTCTGTAGTTGGGGTTCATATTCACTCAAACTTAATACTTCATGATAAATATGGACTCCAGCCTATTATTATTATATGATCTCAGGCAAATTAGTCTTTCCAAACTTTAGTTTTCTCACCTGTAAAAAAGTGACTAATACCTCCGAGTTGCTGTGGGAATCACGTGAGGTAACATTTTAAGAGTGCTATGTAGAATGCTGACACAATTTTTATCAATGAAAACAAGAAAGACACTCAGAAAGGAAAATGGTGATTCTGATGTGATAATCACCAGGTGATAATGATGTGGGGCACAAAGGTAAAGACTAAGATAGAAGATTAGAAAAAGAGTCTAGGGAAAGAGTTTTTAAGAAGAGAAAACTTTCTTATAGCTATCATGAAAATTGATTATTAGACAAGACAACACCCTGTACCTTGAATCCTGCTTAAATATACCACTAAACTATCGATAGGAATCTTAAAATTTCCCACTCCTTGGAGTCCATTATCTTGGATGCTAATTCATTCTTAATTAAATGACATTAGCCTTTCAAATCCCAGTACCTCCCTCTCCATAGCCTCCCTGTCATTACACCCAACCTTAATAATCAAGTCATACTTCTTGACTTTACCACAAAGCAGAGCTACTCAACAGAACTTCTAGCAATAAGGGAAGTCTTCTATATACATTCTTAATAATATGGTAGCCGTTAATCACATATGGCTATAAATCACTTGAAATATGGCTAGTGTGACTGAAGAACTACATTTAAACTTTATTTAATTTTACTTTAATTAGACACACATGGTTAGTTGCTACTGTTATTGGACAGTATAGCTTATAGAGTCAGCTCTAGGAAAGAGAGGAAAATCGTGTACTACTTCCTCATCCTATTTGATTTATCCTACTTCTTGTCAATAACTACGCTACAATGCTTTCTCTTAGTCTACTCTTGATGTAGCCCTAAATCCTTGGGAAGTCCCCATTTCCGTATTTGAGAATTGGGTTTATTATCTTCTTTCCAGAGAAACGGACATACTTGTTCAAAGCGCGCGCGCACACACACACACACACACACACTCCTGAGACAGACATTCTTTGGGCAAAGCTTTACTTACCACACAAGAATAACTGGGTTTATGTAATCCACCAAAACAAACAACCCAAAACACCAAAGATAATTAATTCCCTGAAAAAGCCAAACACTTTTTTTGTTTTTTTGGTCTAAAGATAGCAGAAATTCAGTTATTCTTGATAAGTCCCTACATATACAATGTAAGTCCAGCATGCTTTTTAAAAAAAATTTAGTTTACTGATTATGCTATTACAGTTGTCCCATTTTCCACCTTCATTCCCCTCCACCCTGCACATCCTCTCCCACCCACATTCCCTTTAGTTCATGTCCATGTGTCATACTTATAAGTTCTTTAGCTTCTACATTTCCCAAACTATTCTTTCCCTCCCCCTGTCTATTTTCTACCCACCATCTATGCTACTTATTCTCTGTACCTTTTCCCCCTCTCTCCTCCTCCCACTCCCCTGTTGCTAACCCTCCATGTGATATCCATTTCTGTGATTCTGTTCCTGTTCTAGGTGTTTGCTTAGTTTGTTTTTGTTTTAGGTGTGGTTGTTAATATCTTTGAGTTTGCTGTCTATTTACTGTCATATTTTTTATCTTCTTTTTCTTAGATAAGTCCCTTTAACTTTTCATATAATAAGGGCTTGGTGATGATGAACTCCTTTAACTTGACCTTATCTGAGAAACACTTTATCTGCCCTTCCATTCTAAATGAAAGCTTTGCTGGATAGAGCAATCTTGGATGGCAGTCCTTGCCTTTCATGACTTTGAATACTTCTTTCCAGCCCCTTCTTGCCTGTGAGGTCTCTTCTGAGAAATCAGCTGACAGTCTGATGGGCACTCCTTTGTAGGTAACTGTCTCCTTATCTCTTGCTGCTACTAGGATTCTCTCCTTCATTTTAATCTTGGGTAATGTAATTATGATGTGCCTTGGTGTGTTCCTCCTTGGGTCCAACTTCTTTGGGACTCTCTGAGCTTCCTGGACTTCCTGGAAGTCTATTTCCTTTGCCAGATTGGGGAAGTTCTTCTTTATCATTTGTTCAAATAAGTTTTCCACTTGTTACTCTTCCTCTTTTCCTTCTGGTGCCCCTATAATTTGGATGTTGGGATGTTTAAAGATGCCCTGGAGGTTCCTAAGCCTCTCCTCATTTTTTTTGAATTTTTGTTTCTTCCTTCTTTTCTGTTTGGTTGTTTCTTTCTTCCTTCTGGTCCACACTATTGATTTGAGTCCCAGTTTCCTTCCCATCACTATTGGTTACCTGTACATTTTCCTTTATTTCACTTAGTGTAGCCTTCATTTCTTCATCTAATTTGTGACTGAATTAAACCAATTCTGTGAGCATCCTGATCACCAGTGCTTTGAACTGTGCATCTGATAGGTTGGCTGTCTCTTCGTTGCTTAGTTGTATTTTTTCTGGAGCTTTGATCTGTTCTTTCATTTGGGCCATTTTTTTTTTTTTTTTTTTTTTTTTTTTTTTTTTTTGTCTTGATGCGCCTGTTATGAGTAGTGTGGGGTGGAGCCTTATGTGTTCACCAGGGCAGGGCAGCCCAGTGGCTGGGTTGTGATGCTGTATGTGAAGCAGGGGTCAGAGAGGGAACAATGGCGCTTCCTCCGCTCTCTGCTGGATTTCAGTCACTTCTGCAGCTTCCTCCAAGCAAATTGGGCCCTTCTGGTGCTTATTCCCGGATGGGTGGGTTTGTGTATGTTTTAGGACCCTGTGGGTTTCTCCAACAAATTCTCCTGTGAGGCTGGGAGTCTCTCCCAGCACCTCAACCCCCACAGGTGTTTTCAATTGGTGTTTTGAGGCTTTATTTCCCTGCACTGGAGCCCTGGGTTGCACGGTCTGTCTCGCTCCCCAGTTTCTCCTGGTTTATCTGCGTACGAATGTGGGACCACCCGGTCTGCCAGCCGCCTTGTGTGCCAAGCCCCTCCACAATCCACCACCTCACTGGGTCTTCCCGCTGCTGCCTTGCGTGCCTGGGGTCACCAGCTGCTGCTTTGCCTAGAGTGCTCTCCACCTAGCCCCTAACTCTGGCCCCCCATTCCACTCTTCCTGCCGGTCTGGATGAATGTTTCTTTTTTAATTCCTTGGTTGTTGAACTTCCATAGAGTTCAATTTTCTTTCAGTACTGAGTGTTTTTTTACTCTAAATTTTTGTTGTCCTTATTTTGGTTGTGCGAGGAGGCACAGTGTGTCTACCTACGCCTCCATCTTGGCCAGAAGTCTACCATGCACTTTTAATTAAACAAAACAGGAGAAGAAACAGTCAAGTTCTGCTACTAAGAGAAGATCAAACTAAAATAAATGGCCTGAAGCAAGGTTACTGGCCATGGGAAGCTTGGTATAGTAAATGAAACTGTCAAGTAAGCAATCTATCAATTTGAGAATTAGTATCTTCATGACGGGGAATGGGAAGTTGGTTAAAATAATACTGCAGGTGATTTAACTCCTAATGAAGGTCTGACACCTCTCAACAGTGTTAACCCATTCCCACAAAGGACAAGTGATGATCAATTTACTGGCCTGCTCCATCTGCCTGGACAACCCAAAACATTTTATTTTTTTAAAAGATTTTATTTCTTTCTTTTTAGAGAGATGAGAAGGGAGACAGAAAGAGAGGGAAAGAAACATCGATGGAAAAAACAAAACATCCATCAGCTGCCCCCTGTACACACCTTGACAGGGGACTGAATCTGAAACCTAGGCATGTGCCCTGACCTGAATCAAACTGGTGACCTTGGCTTTTGCAGGATGATGCCCAACCGAGTCACACTGCTCAGGGCAACCCAAGACATTTAAATTAAGATATATAGGTATTTCAGCCCAGGACTGGGCAACTTCCACAATGGAATACTACCTGGCCATAAAAAAGAAAAAAAATTACACTTTGCAACAGTACTGGATGGACCTAGAGAACATTACGCTAAGTGAAATGAGCCAGTCAGAGAAAGACAAATACCATGTGATTTCACTCATATGTGGAATCTTATGAATAAACTCAACTAACAAGCAAAACTGACACAGACTCATAGATGGAGAGCAGATGACAGCTACGTGTAGGGGGAGGTTAGAGGGTGGAGGGATTAAGCAAAAAAGAGGACTCATGGACATGGGCAACAGTGTGGTGATTGCTGGGGGTAGGGGGGTATAAGGAGACTAAATGGTAATAGGAAAAAAAAAACAATAAAGATTAAATTTTAAAAATTACCATAAAAAAAGATACACAGATATTTCAGCCCAGGACTGGGCAACTTCTTTTAGGCATCTATTATCAGGCAAATAGGTGGAATAGAGGAAAAGCTCTGGAAGAGGGTACCAGAGATGGTACTAATACAGACAAATGTGTTTCTAGCTCCAAAGATACATACTAGAACAAACACCCTGACCCTCATGACCCCTCCAGGCTGCTACTCAGGTGCTCATGTTTTAGATGTGAGCGAAAGTATAATTCCTTCAAAACTCCTTGAAGTGAATCCAAGAAATGATCTGACAGTACTTGCTGCAGATTTCCCTTGGAGGCATACCAGTGTGACCTTTTTCAGATGCAAATTTACTTACTCATTATAGCTGTCAGGTTTCTTGGGGAGGAGTTTAAAAGAAAAGGCAACACTCTTCTGACCTGAAGAATATGGCTGCCCTTGATGGAGTGGCAACAAGGGGAAAAGGACACCTGGAGCATAATGACCTCTGTGAGCAGAAGGCTCCATGGGACTGGCCTGGACAGAACTTGGTGGGAAATGGAAATCTTTGGCTCTGAAGATTCTTTCGTGAGTTGGACCACCTTGATTTCTGGCCCTCCTATGTTGGCTCAGGTATTCACTGATTTTAGTACAGAATCCCAAATCCCCTAGACCTCCAAGTCAGATCTCCCTTGTCTTCAGAGCAGAAGTGTCTATAAAACATGTCATCTAGTTATGCCCCACTGGCCCTTACACAGGAAGTATTTATCAATCCCTGATGAGATCAGCAGCACCACACTAGACACTTGAGGATGTCTGTCAGAGATTAGTTTCAAGGAAATCACAACCTAATGTTCATTGTATAGTCTTAAAGACAGATGCAGGCAGAAATGGGTGAAAGGTGACCCAGAAGAACTGTGCCCACACTCAGAAGATACCGCTCATCTTCCTAGGGGTAGTTATATCACAACATGGAAAGTGAGTTATTTAGTAGGGAGTGAGAGAAAAAAACCCTGGAATTTTAGAAATGAGAGAAAAAATGTGGGGTATAGGCAGGTTGTAGTTGGGATTAGTGAAAATGACGGTGGAAGCCTGAGACTATTTCAGATACAAAGGCCACGGAAGGGAGGCCTGGAGATTCAAATATGCCTAGATTAAGAAGTCTGTCCCAACCTACAGGAAGTTTATCCCTAACATCTAAATAGTCATGCCTTAAAATCAACAAGTTTGCTAGTTTTCAGCTGCCACTCACCGGAACCCCCAGTGGTTCTGGCTCACAGTATAGAGACTGCCCAGCCAGAGGAGATGAAGACATGCAGCGGAAGTCAGCCAGCCAGCCCAACCTCTCCCAGCTTGAGCAGGAGTTTGAGTAAAATGCTATGCAGCTACTTTAGTATACTAGACAAGATGGTTTAACCCCAGCAGCACAGGACTATACCAAGGACCCTGTATCTCAATCAGCAGATTCAGAGAGTAAGTGGTCTAGGACTCAAGGAGACTCCCAATAATGAGAACAGAAACTTACCAGCAAGTTTACCAAAGGTCCCCACACTGCTCTCCTTCCCTGTCCACTATAGTTGTATATTCATGTTCAGTCACATATTTAAAAAATTTGATATAATTACCTCCTAGAAATTACTGAATGTAGCCTCTTGGGATCTAAAGCAATTAAGTGAAGATAAATTTCTTTCATGGAGCAAGCTGTCAAAGGATGAAGCAATTTCATTCCCCATTTGAAGTGGAAGCTTTGGGTCATGCATGGTTTATTTGAAACAATGCCATCACCTAAAGCTGCTGATCTTATCTCTAACTTCGTTCTCCATTTCAAACTGCTGGAAATGTGTAGCGTGGCACTGCCTGAAGTTATGACATCTGGCTCAGGGCCAGCAACAGAACAAGCCAGCTCCTCTTCAGAGTTTCAAGCATAGGAGGACAAAAATCATATTAAAAGAAGATAATTATATAGGTGAGGTCTGTTAACCCTAAAGAGGGGAGGTATTCCGGGGGTTTCAGGTGTGACTAACAGAGGTAGGTACCCTAACAACAGGGAAGTAGTACAGGAAGAGGCAGAAATGCCCTCTGAAGGGAGCAGGGTGAAATACATGCCAAGGAATATATGCCACATTCTTCTCTTCTGGGAGACACCGAACCAAACAAACAGTTGGGTCTGTTTCATGAAACAACCTGATAGATGGAAAGCAAACCAGGCTGTGAGAATCAAAAGCCCAGGGTTCTAATTCCAGCACTGTAAGACTGTGTGTGAGATTTAGGGAGAAGTTCTCATTAACTATGCTGGCACTTCATATTAAAAATTATTCATAATCACATTTTATTTATTTTATAATATACATTGTGCTACCTAGGTAGTAGTATTCAAACTTTTAAAAAAGCCATTGAAACTTCCTTCAGATGAAATCCATGCACATCAGACTATGCTAGAGAACTGCTTTTTAACAGGAACCTTGAGGGACTAGAATTGGCTTTCAAGAGTTAGGCCCTGGAAGCTTGTTAAGAGAGACTGCTGGTCTCTACCCTCAGAATTTCTGATTCATAGGTCTGGAACAGGGCCTAAAACATTACTTACCCAACATGTTCCCAGGTAAATCTCATGATGCTGGTCCCAGTACCATAATTTGAGAACAAGTGGTATAGATAATGTGGCCAACAGAATGATCTAGAATTGGACTAATATAGAAGCCACTAGCCACATATGGTTATTTCAACTTAATTAGAATTAAATTAAAATTTTTGTTTTTCACCCTGGCTGGTGTGGCTCAGCGGATTTGAGCACCCGCCTGCGAACCAAAGGATCGCTGGTTTGAATCTCAGTCAGGGCACATGCCTGGGTTGTGGGCCAGGTCCCCAGTAGGGGGCATGGAAGAGGCAACCACATATTGATGCTTCTCTCCTTCTTTTTCTCCCTCCCTTCCCCTCTGTCTAAAAATAAATAAAAAATCTTTAAAAAGTTTTTTGTTTTTTCTCATTTGCACTAGCCACATTTCAAGTACTGAATAGTCACATGTTGCTAGTTGTTACCAGATAGGATGGTGTAGAAATGGAACATTTCCATCATCAAGGAAAGTTTTATTTGATAGCACTAGTCAAGAATCTATTTGATGGTACGTAGAAAATAGCAGGGGGAGGTTAAGAATAGTATAGGAAATGTAGAAGCCAAAGAACTTGTATGTACAATACATGGACATGAATTAAAGTGGGGGAATGAGGATGGGAGGGGGAGTGCAGGGTGGAGGGGAATAAAGGGGGGGGGAATGGGACAACTGTAATAGCATAATCAATAAAATATATTAAAAATAAAAAGAATCTATTTGATTGTGCTGGTAAAATGTTTACCCTAGAGAAAAGTAAACTTAGGGAGAATTTTAAGTACACTAAGATGTGTCAGATAGAGAAGAAATAAAAAAAGACTTTGTAACTAAGATAGAATCTCTCTGAAGTCAGCACATGGGAATTACAGAAAGACAGATTGTGTTCAGTTTCAGAAAAAAAGTTTTTCATAGTGACTACCTCACGATATAGCAAACTTTGGAAAGTATCTGAAGCAGAGGCTATGAGGACCCTGGGAGATTATTTCTTAACTAGGTAGAAGACTGACTATGATGGCTTCTAAGCGGCCTCCCAACTCCAAGATTCCTTCATAGTCAATCCGATCCAATTTTATAATTACTGTCATGGCAAACAATCCCTTCTGTGTCTAGGATAGTTATCTAAAGTAGGTACCTCAAGTAGGAGAATTTCCTTTATAAGGGTGTTTTTGGTCATAAACATCCAAGTTTTTACTGTTTAAAAATATCTTTGCAACACCAAACAAAGTACAAGTAACAAAAGAAAAAAAAGACAGATTTCATTAAAATTTCAAGAAAGTGAAAACACAGTCAACCCATAGAATGGGGGAAACGATCTGCAGATCATATATTTGCTAATGGACTTTTTCATCCAGAATATTTAAGGAACTCCTACAACTCAACAAGATAATCTAATTTTTAAATAGGCAAACTATTTGAATACACATTTCTCCACTTTTGTAAAATCTTTACAAGTAGTTTCGCAGACCTGATCTCCTTTTATCTTCATAATAGCTCTCTGAGTTTGATAGGGCAGTTATAGGTTTCCTAGTTTTATTGGAAAAGAGACAGAAGCCCAGAGAGGCTACATGAATTGTCCAAGGCAGCACAACCAACCCATAGCAGAGTTGGTTTCAGAACACATCTGACACTTCCTTTTAGTCCACCCTGCTTTCCTTTGCCTCATAAGGAAAAAGTTAATGTTTAGGTATCCCAAGGCCAATTTAAGTGAGAAAGTAGAAATTATGTTTTTTAAATGTACACAATAAATAAGCACATGAAAATATGCTCAACATTATTAGTCACTAGGAAAATGCAAATCAAAACCATAGTGAGGTATTATACTCAGTAGGATGGCTCTGTTTTAAAAGAAAAACAGAAAATAACAAGTATTGGTGAAAATGTGGAGAAATTGGAACCCTTTGTGATTGCTGGTGGGAATGTAAAATGGTGTTATGCAATGTGGTAGGGCAATTCCTCAAAAAATTAAATTCTTTACCACATGATCCAGCAATTTCACTTATGGATATATATCCCCAAAAAAGAACGCATGGACTTGAACAGATGTTTGTACACTCGTGCTCACAGCAGCATTATTCAAAATAGCCAAAGGTGGAAGTGCCTCAAGTGTCCATCCATGGGTGAGTGAATAAACAAGATGTGTTATATATACAATGGGATATTTAGTCTTAAATAGGAAATTTTGACAGGTAGTACAAGAGGATGAACCTTTAAGCTGTTATGCTAAGTAAAATGAGCCAGTCACACACAAGACAGATATTGTTATGATTCCTCTTCGATGAGGTTTGTAGAGCAGTCAAATTCAGAGGCAGAAAGTAAACGGTGGGTGCCAGAGGCTGTGGGCAGAGGGAGTGAGCTGGTGTTTTTTATGGGTACAGTTTCAGCTGGAATGATGAAAAAGGCCTGCAGATGGATGTGGTGATGATTGCAGCAACAATGCAAATATAGTTAATGCTACAGAGCTGTACACTTAAAAACTGTAAAGTTTATATTACGTATATTTAAACAATTATGACTTTAAAAAATGGAATGAACCTCTTTTAAATAAGACTTTAATTAAAAGAAAAATCACTCTTCCTAGCTCATTATCTTGAAATGTCTGGTATAGGCATTTTCTAGCTTCTGGTATTGAAAGCATAAAGAAGAACAGATTAAAACTATCAGTGAACCAAACTGTCCTGTGACGCTGGCACATTCGGAGCAAAAAGCAACCTAGACAGGCTTTTAAGTTACTCCTTGACTTCATGGTTTGATTCTTAAGGCCAAAAACTATCCTCAGCTTTGTCAGTATGAAATTCTAAGTTAAATGAAGGAATAACAAAGCATTCCTTCAGTTGTCTGCTTATGGGTTGGGCCGTCCAGGAAACAGAGCTGACTTTTAGTTCTAAAAGGCTAAAACTTGCCTTACATCAAAGTGTAAGCCAGTGGCAAAGCACCGATTCCAACATTTAAGTTCTATGTCCAGAGGACTTTAATGTTCCCAGAGGGAGGATCCTGCTTGTGATTTGTAATCCTAAAAGGCAGAACTGCCTGTTCTTTAGTGTTCAGTTTAGCCTGAGGGTTAGAAAGAATACAGGTTGGACTCTAAGAAGAATGTCTTCTTGAGCCAAATGCGTCCATACTCTTGAACACGAATGACCTACTATCAGTATATTGGACAGATGATGTGTCTTTCAAGCATGTTCATCAAGATCCCCAAAGAACACAGTATGTCTCCACCTAGTTAGAGGTAGCTAATCTCTCAGATTATGTTCCCTTGACTCTTAGATGCTACGGAAATGATCAGACCCAACTGTGACGGCCATGCTGAAATGTCTGAAACGTTCTTTGTATTGCACTTGCTGTTCCCAGAGTTAGGCAGAGGGCAAATCACTATAGATCTCTGCCTATATGAAGTGTAATGCTAAAGTAATATGATGTTTTTAAAAATTACAATGAGTATCAGAGTAGTTTGGTAGTCACACCTTATGTTGAGGCTGTGAAATATTCTTTCCCCCACCTCTCAAGCCCAGATCTCATGAGTGTGGGATAAGGTTAAAAAAAAAATATCCATAACCCAGCTGTGACACTTCCTTCCACCCATACCTGTACATCTGTTTCCTACAGAGTGCTGCTGCTTCAAGTGAGATGCGTGAGGCTTCTGTAGATGCTGGGGAACAAGATGGAACAAAAATGCTTCACACCTGGCTCCCAAATTACAGGAACGCTGGACTGGGGCCAACATAAGCTGGCACAGCACCAGCTGAAATGGACATCAATTAAGGAGCCTGTCATCTTTCAAGACTGCAGGGTCTTTTTTCACTCCACAATCCGCACTGCTCCACAAACCAGCCACGGCACCACTGGTAGAGTTTTCCAGATGGGATCATTTCCCCTAGATTTCACACTTGCAGATTTATTGCAGAACTTGTTTTTAACCGCTCCCTTTGTTTTTAAAGCCTGAACTATTATTCCACATTACAGTTTTATCTTTAATTGCATTTATTTGTCCTTAGTAAAGTGAGAAATTCATACCTATACGGACAGCAAAGGAAATTTTAAGCTTGCCTGAAAGATGCTTTGTTTACAAAAAGGCATTAAATAACTCAGATTAGTAAAAGGGTCAGAAATTCTTCTCTGTACACATCATTCCTACTGGGGTCAGAAGCCAGAGAGCCTTGACCAGACGGCATCATCCTGGAGAAACGGACAGACCTCTAGGGCTAAAGCAGCCCTCCTCCGGCCATCACATGCAGTGTTAGTGATCCATGTCATGTGCCGAAAGGAAAAACTCTGCTAGTGTCTAGCCAGTGGCAAATGCTGTTTAAGATAAATACGTTAACAGTGTCAGCAATTAAAAAGTGACAAGATTGCACATACTACCTTTTCTTGACTTTTGTCCAGTGTGGGAAGACATATTTTCTCCCCTGCACCTAAGTGGGCTGCCCTGTGGAAAAAATTCCATGCAACATGAAAGAGTCCCATGATAAATAAATATCTCATCCACATTTAATGTATGTTCTGAGAATTGAATTCCATTGCCTCAGGGGGCTGCCTATTGCTGCCAATTTGCTTTTCATGGCAGAACCCTATGTGGCAGAGCCTTGACTAGGTTCTGCTGATGCTTGTTTAGAAAAAGAGTCCAGCTGTAGATGAAAGAAGCACTTCAAAGTGGGTGACAACTTGGAGGCTATCACTTAAGGCTTGGAAATGATTACTTATCAAAAACGACTTCAGTCTGGAATATACTCTGGGCAAGAAGCTGGCCTGCCCTCTCATGTATTCCATTGGAGTTTGCAGAGCTAAAGAGACCTCAATGAGTTTGAAGTGATAGCAGAAACTGAAGAGAACCCAGTTGAAGGTAAGATCCCAGAATCTGCATCACAGGTAGGAATAGGAGAGAGAGAGTAATTTTTAAAAAGTTTCAGACATCTGTCTGCATGACTCAATTTTGGTCCACTTCTTTCTCCCTTCTTTTATTTTAAATAAACAGCTTCAAAAGGGGTGGTCCTCACATCTTTCTGCTGACTAAGGTCTCAATTTCCTTACTTTCCTCCACCAAGAGAGCCTGAAACCTCTAGCTCTCAGCATTTAATCAGTCAAAACTTGGTCTCTGAAGTGAAAAGACATGTCACAGATGGAGAGAAAATATTTGCAACACACATATATCTGACAAAGGACTTGCATCCAGAATATATACAGACCTCTTAAAACTCAGTAAAAAACCAAAACAATACAATTTAAAAATAGACAAAAGGCTGGAAGACACTTCACCGAAGATATTACAATGGCAAATAAACACATGAAAAAATGCTCACCATCATTAGCCATTAGAGAAATGCAAATTAAAACTGCAACGAGATACCTATTAGAATGACTTTTAAAAAATGCAGTACCAAGTGCTGGCAAAGATGTGGAGGAACTGAAATTCTCACACACTGCTTGCTGGTGGGAATGCAAAACGGTACAGTCACTTTGGAAAACAGTTTGGCAGCTTCTATCAAAGTTAAACACACACTTACCAAATGACTCATCTATTCATTCATTCATCTAGGTATTTACACAAGAGAAATGAAAACTTAAGTTCATATAAAACTTATACAGAAGGTCTGTAGTAGTCCTAGTCCTATTCATAATCACCCCAAATTGCCAACAACCCAAATATTCATCAACTGGTGAATGGATGAACCAGTTGTGGTATATCTATCTATACAAGGGACTACTACTCTACAACAAAAAATAATTAATTACTGATATAGGTCTCAAATGTGTTATGCTATCTGAATGAAGCAAGGAAAAGCTAATTACTATATGGTTTTATTCATATGACATTCTTGAAAAGGCAAAGTCATAAGGACAGAAAACAGACCAGGGGTTGCAGGGACTGGAACTAGGGGGAAGGGCTGGTTGCATGAGGGAGTTTTGGGTGATAGAAATGCTCTATGCATGTGAACTGTGGTGATGCTTACATGACTAAGTGTTTGTCAAAAGTGCGTAACAAAGAGTAGATTTTTAACATACAGGGTCCGGCAGAAGTAACGCTTGCTTGAGTGTGGTTGGCAGGGTAATAATATGAGTGTAATAATTTATAGTTTTACTTTGACCATTTCACCTAAAATGACATATGGTGTGCTTGAGTGTGATATTGTTATGTTACAGAATTACATGCTTATGATTTTGTAATAAAAGATTTTGTGATAAAAAGGGAGCATTATTTGTTCCGGACCCTGTATGTAAACAAACAAATTGTGGTCTCTGGGGAAGGAGATGAACTGGAGCAACATCATTCTACCCTGTGACTGTGGATACCTGAATGCACACAGCTGGTATGTGACAAGGCTGACACAAGCCCACATTCTCCCTGAAACTGGAAGCAACATTAAAATAGACCCAGATTTCTGCTGGGATAAAAGGACCTTTACAGCCATTGTCTCCTAGATGTTTCATTGTTGCAGAGACAATACAACCTTCTTCATGTAGATAATATGATACTAAGTCCCAGTCTTGCTTTCCTCCTCCCGTTTCATTTCCTGCTTCATTTGGGCAGAGGTAGCGGTCTCTGTTTCTATAAAGGGCAAGTTTAAATATCATGGGGGAAACCAGAAGCCTTGGCTAACTGGAGTCGTCCTGGCTTGAATGGATTAATGTGCACAGAACCTAATAATAGTAAGTCTGGCCGCATATTTTTAAAAATAATAAACAAATACCTTCCGACCTCTAATTAGAAGTATTCTCCAAGAAATCTCTGTCATGATATCAGTAAATGAGGTCAAAAAACATAAAAGTATACCTGTGTAATAAAGTTTCTTTAAATATCATTTTCCAATAATGAAACAAAGGGGATGGGTACCTCCAAAGATGCAATATTTTGAAAGAAAAATTATACCCCTTATAATGAGGTCACAGGACCATAGGGAGCGAGGAGTTCCAGTGAATAAAGATGTGTATTGCAGTGGTACCTGGAGAGCTGTGAAAGCAGTTAGCTTGAAAAAGAGAACATATTCCCATTCTCATTTTAGTGGCTTATTGTCACACCTCTGTTTCACAGCTTAATCCTTCTAGTACTTCTTGGGTGCTTCAAGTGAGAGGAAGGAAATGGTACTTGGAAACTATAACTAAGCTAGAAACTCTTAGCTCCCACCTTCGAAGAGCACAAGCATGTAAGCATATGCACACATACAAATGGAGAGAAAGGGCTTTTTCACTTAAATGGAGGAAGCTGCCATGTCTACCTCCATAAGCAAAAATATTAATCATCCACCGTCTGGTTTTAATCCACACGCTCCTGATCCTGCATCTGAATGTATTGTTATCAGGGGAAGGAGCATTTCTGCTCAATCTTATTCACCAGCCAAAAACCTGAAAATGTGAAAACCACATTGGTGAAGTGCCTTCTTGGGGACCCAGAAAACTTTGAGCTGTTGCTTTTTTATTGTTTTCTTTCTTTCTTTTTTTAAAATGATGAACAAATGTGAATTTCAGAGGGTCTGGAGGAGGAAAAAAAAGCAACAGCTCAAGTTACAAGTCCCTCTTGGAGTGACATTATCCTCAGGGAAATTAGCACTTTCTCTTCTGTCTTTCTCAAAGGAGATCCAGCCACACAACCTGACTGACATCAGCCTGTCAGAGACAAGCTTGGGCACCCAGGTGCATCCCTTAGGAGCATTTACAAATGAAATGGCAAGCCCAAACAGCCAGCCTTTGCCTCTGGTCTCCATTCTTCAGTTTTGTGCTTTGCTAGCAGTAAAAGCAGGGACTAAAAAAGTGTCTGTATGTGTCTCAGCATGCTTCTACTACTACTGTCTGTGCTGGAGACCCTTCCCTCTCCTCAGGCTCACCCTACAAAGGGTCTCCAACCCAATACGTGGGCTTGAGTGCCTCAAAGCCATTAGTCACCACCATTGCAGTCTCACTCCAAAATGCGAATGGGGCCACCTGTGACACAAAAACTCTGGCATGATTAGGGGATAGGATAGCAACAGCAGAAGAAACCACAATATGCTTGAGACTCCCAAGAGAACAATGACTAGTGCTGGTAGGGAACAGACTGACAGACAGAGCAGACAGACTGTAACCAGGCCTTGCTCTGTTTTCGATGCAAAACAAATGTTTTCCATTAGAGGTTCCCTGCCCCACAAACACTCATACATGCGGCTATGAAATCCACATACTTAACTTCTGCTTTTTGGCACTCTGACCCAACTACCTCTCCTGTTCCTCTGGAACAGAACAAAATTGAGAGCCAAGAGATTCCAGTACCCCCAGCACAAAGGTAAAGGAAAGAGAATCAGAATCAGGAGCATGCTTACTAAGTACCATCTAATATGAGTATGATCGAACAGGCTAAAGGGAAGAAGGAAGGAAACAAGGACTGTTCTTTTGCCAAGAGAGAAGCAAGTACTGTATAGCTCTGGCTCTAACTGGTTGGCTCCTATATGTTCAGCTTAAAGTTTGGCTTTATTTTTTAGTAAAGTCTGCAGCTGATCTCCATCAGGAGGTGTCATTCGCCATCAAAAGAAAAACAGGCAAAAACCTCAGAAAACTCATTACCAAGTCTGCAAAATTCTAGTACTGTACTAAGAAATCAGGGAATGCTGGCTGATCAGTAATCCACATTTCAAACACTCAAAACCAGCTGAGTTTCGCAATTATGATGAGAAGCTGAACTGGAAATCCTTAAGCCATCAGCAACCATCCTCCTACCAGCATCTGGTAGAACCTGGCCCAGGTTCATTTATGATCACAGACAACAGAGGTGAGGACATGTGACTGTCTGGCTAATTAATCTCTTCCCTTAAGGAAAAAAAAATCACAAATAAGAATTCAAGGGAATAAAAAAATAAAGAATGTAGAAAAGGAGGGAAAAAGTGAATTTTTAAAATGGCATGTAAGAAATAAAAGGAAATCCCCTATTCAGGCAGCTCTGGAGTTCCCTAATTGCACAAGAGCAAAGGACGCTCCCCCCACCTCGCTGCGTATGCCTTATTAAGCAATTGCTCAACCTATACTCATTGTGCAATTCCAACTTCCAAAGCTTTTTGCTGCACATATGCAAACCATGTTTTCCATTGCACTCTAGAATCTAGAATTAAGAACAGTTTCTCATTTTTCTCTTCTTCACTTTAGAGGGGGCTATGTGCATAAGGAAAAAAAATTCTATTTCTAGATAAGCATTCACTACAAATGAGGTTTTCCATGATTTCATCTGGCTATCTCTGAGTTTACTAGTAGTTAAGAAACATTTGGGTTTACTCTTAGGCAGCTAAAGATTAGTTTTTCCTGACAATAATGATATCACAAAAAATTGTCCACAAAAACATCAAACCTCCAAAGCTTTTGTTCCAAATGACTGCAATTCTGGAATATTTGGAGCACTTAAAAGTTGGCAGTCCCTACTTTGACAGCCAAAATTCCAATGAAAGCTAGGGTAAATCACAGTATTTCTTGTTAATCACAAACTTTCTTTTTAGAAAAATCAATTTAAACAGTCAGGAAGAACAATAATAGGTATGTACAAAGAGGAGGAAGGCATGACAAGAAAACATAGAGGTCATAAAGAAAAGGACAGACTTAACTCTATAAAAATTTTAAGTTGTATGTTATAAAAAATATAAACAGGATTATAGAACAAGCTACAAACCAGGATAAAATACCTGCAATATATAAAATAAAATATATCTATTTGTGGCCCTGGCTGGTGTAGATCAGTGGATTGAGCGTGGGCCTGCGAACCAAAGGGTTACTGGTTTGATTCCCAGTCACGGAACATGCCTGGGTTGCAGGCCAAGTCCCCAGTTTGGGGCACACAAAAGACAACCACACACTGATGTTTCCCTCCCTCTCATTCTCCCCCCTTTCCCTCTCTCTAAAAATAAATAAATAAAATAAAAATATATATCTATTTGTCGATAATAATAAATAACATAAAAATAGACAAGGCCATAAATATTCAAGTCAGAGAGGAAGAAATATAAACAGACAATAAATAAAGAGAAATATCCTTTATTCTGCTAGTTAACAAATGCAAGTTAAATTGAGATTTCCTTTTTAAACACAGAAAATTAGCAGAAACTTAAAATAGTGATAATAATACACAGTATTGGTGACAGTATATATGAACCAGACACTCATATACTGTTAATAGGAGTGTAAATTGGTATGGTCATTTTGGAGGGCAGTTTGGCAGTATCTGTCAAAATAGTAAACATGTATGTCTTTTGACAAAGCAATTCTACTTGTAGGAATCTGTGCTACAAGAACAGTCCTGGAGTACACAAGATTGAAGTACTTGTAGGAACAAGGAAGTTCACTTCAGTACTGTCTGTAGTAACAAAAAGTGGACATCATGTAACTTGAAAAAGAATGGTGTAGATTTACATGTACTGAGTTAGAAACAGTTCCAAGGTATATCAAGCAAAAAAGAAAAAAAGTAATATATATAAAGCATGCATTTTTATTTTATTAGAAAAATCAATACTGTTTGTATGTCTGTAAGGATAGTTACCAAACTGTTAACAGCAATCATCTTTGGAAGAGAGGGACTTGTAACTCCTATTTTCTATAGTCCTATGTTATTTTAATGTTATTGCAGAGAGTATGAATTATTTTTGTAATTACAAAGTAAATCAGTCCACCTTCTGTTTCTGATCATGGAGTAACTGGTAGTCCTCCCACCACAAACAGCTATAAAACACATAAGGCGAATGTCTGTAGGCAGTGGACAACAGGCAGTGCAAGACTGTGATCCCCAACAGAAGAAAAAGTCAAGAAATGACTGTGATCTGCTTGAGAATAATTCTCCAACCATGACACACAAAGCTGAATCCTAAGAAAATTATGATACATATGTGGGCCAAGAACGCCAAAGCCTTACCAGAAGCAGGTGCTACAGGGCTGAGAGTGGAACACAGAGAATATAGAGGTGCTGGGGGGAGAACACTGCCTAAGGATTGGGGGAGGTAGAGTTCCAGTATTGCCAGAGTGAAAAGATTTTAACACCTCTGAGTTAAAATCTGAGATTTCAGAGAGGCCACACTCCCTAGAGTTAGACCTAATCTAAATCTACATTAACAGATCCTAGCCCTGGCCAGGTAGCTCAGTTGTTAAAGCACTGTCCCAATATGCAAAGGCTGTGGGTTCAATCTCTGGTCAGGGCACACACAAGAATCAACCAATAAATGCATAAAAAAGTGGAACAAAAATTGATGTTTCTCTCTTTCTTCCCCAATTCCTCTAAAATCAATAAATTAAAAAAAAAAGTTAAAAGTAGAAGATTCTAAAACAAAATCTGCACGGGAGTCAGGGTTTGAGGTTGAGTATCACTAAGTTGCTGGAGCTTGGGAAACATCCTAGGTGTCTATGCAGCTACAGTAATAATGTGTAAAAACCAAGCCTACACAAGTTCAAGATGATCAAGCAGTAATTTAACTGCCTGTTACTATTAAAAACAAAAACCAAAAAAACCTCTCCAGAGGAAGGCAATAAGCTCCAGAAACTCTCTAACAAATTATCTATAATCTCTACAGATTTTAAACAAAAATCACTGAAGAGCAGTTGAGAGCTTGCTCCCCAGAATGTATGTCAGTTTGGCTCAAATAAACTAAAAAATTCTCAAAAAAAAAAGTCACCAAACAAAAAGAAACAGGAAAATGAAATTCATATTCAGTAGAAATCAAATGTGAGATGCCCCAGATGTTGGAACTGGCAGGCAAAGACTTTAAAGTGGCTATTGTAAATATGTCCGAAATATTAATGAAAATATGTTCAAGAAATTAAAGGAAAATATGATCTGAATGAGCAAACAAATAGGAAATGTAGGCAGAGATAATTATAAAAAAGAACCAAGGAGAAATTTTTTTGTTATTTTATTTTTAAGATTTTATTTATTTTTAGAGAGAAGGAAAGGGAGGGAGAAAGGGAGGGAGAGAGAGAGGGAGAGAGACATCGATGTGAGAGAGAAACATGGATTGACTGCCTCTCGCACACCCCAAACAGAAACTGAGCCCCATAACTCAGGCACCTGCCCTCACTGGGGATGGAACCAGCGACCTTTCGCTTTGCAGGACAACACCCAACCAACTGAGCCACACCAGTCAGTGCCCAAGGAGAAATTCTTGAAATGAAAAGAAAAAAAAAAACTAATGAAATAAAAAGTTTAAGGATAAATTTAAAAGTATATTGGAAAGAGCCAGTAAACTTGAAGACAGATCAATAGGAATTAAGACACAAGACAAATGGAGTCTCACAAATTTGTGGGACTGTATCAAAATGTCTAACAAATACATAATTGGAATTCCAGAAGAGAAGAGAGGGTAATTGAGGCAGAAAAAAAAAAAGTCTGAACAACACCCCAAATGTGATGAAAAGTGCCAATTTACAAATCCAAGAGGATTGGTGAACTTCAAGGAAGACAAATGTAAAACTACACCTATGCAAGTCCCAATCAAAGATTTGAACATCAAAGATAAAAAGAAATATGCAAAGCAACCCCCACAAAATGACACATTACAAAGACATAAGAATGCTGGTTTCTCATGAAGAAGCAGTGGGTGCTGGGTAATAACAGAACCACATTTTGATGTTGAAAGAAAAAAATCTTTGATCCAGAATTCTTTATTTAGTAAAAAAATCCATTAAAACTAAAAATAAACAGAAATAGATATTTTTAGATAAACAAAGGCTACAGGAATTTGTCACCAGCCAACCTGCTTAAGTTGGTTCAAAAGAAATGACACCAGGTGGAAACTTAGATCTATTGAAAAGAATGAAGATCATCAGTAAGTATTGTAAATGGATTAATATAAAAATATATGTTTTATTTTTGTTTGTAACTTAAACTGTTAAGTAGAAATAATACATGGTACAGCAGGTTTTATAACATAAAAAGTAAAATGTAAGACAATGTGAAAAATGGGAATGGGTAAATTGGATTACACTGTTTTAAGGTTATTATATTTGCAGTGTGTAGCAGGAAACAGGAAGCATAAGATGTAAAGTGTAAAATACAATATGGACACTAAATATATTTTGAAAATTAAGAATGCAAATTGCTAGTCCTAGAAAAACCACTGAAAAAAATTTAAAAGAATATGGCTAAGAAGACAAAAGCAAAGGGTTTTTTCTTTTAAAGAACTTAAAAGACCAGAAAAAGTTCCCTTCATAGCAATCTTAGTAAAAAAATTTTTTTTAAATATCAAAGATTTCTTCAAATAGAAAAGACACTAATCATAAAGGGAAATTTTGAAAAACTGTACTTCATCAAAATTAAAAACTTTTGCTTTTCAAGATTCTATTTAAAAAAAAAATAGCCAGCCACACACTGTAAGAAAATATTCACTTGGAGATACATCTGACAAAGATTTGTATCCAAAATATATAAACACTTTTTATGACTTAGTAACACATCAATTATCCCAATTTTTAAAAAATAGGCAATAGATTTGGGTACTTCCCAAATGAAGATATATGATTTACTAATATACACATGAAAAAGTGCTCATAATTAATTAGGAAAATGCAAATCAAAACTGAGATACTACTTCACACTTACTAGAATGACTAAAATCATAAAGACTACAGATACCAAGTGTTGGCAAAGATGTGAAGCAACTGTCAAATATTGCCAAACTGTCAAATATTGCCAGTGGGAGTACAATATGGTGAAATCACTTCAGAAAATAGTTTGGTAGTTCCTTTAAAGTTATAATATACTTATCATATGACTGAACAATTCTATTTCTAGCTATTTAACCCAGAGAAGTGAAAACATTCCACAAAAAGACTTGTACATCGGATCTTTATTCATAACAGCCAAAAATTTAAAACCACCAAAACGTTCATCATCAAGTGAATGGATAAACAGACTATGACATATCTATGCAATAAAAGGGAATGAACTAGTGGAAAAACATGACATGGATGAATCTCACAGACATTATGTTGAGTAACAGAACAAAGACATACAAGTACATATTGCATGCTTCCATTTATATGAAATTCTAGAATAGGCAAGACTAATCTATAATGAAATTAATTAGATCAGTGGTTGCCTGGGGCAGGTAGAAGGACTAGAGAGAGATTAACTGCAAAGGGGCACATATTTTGGGGAGATGGAACTATTCTATATGTTGATTGGGGTGGTCTTTACATAGGTGTATACATATATAAATATATCCAAATATATGATATTGTATGTAAATATACCAACAAGTTGATACAGTAAAGATATGAACTTGAAATAAATATTAACTTTCTTAAAGTTATGAAATAAAAATATAATATATTCTTTTATATATATGAGAGACTAGAAAAGAAAATTTAAAAGGGTGGGACAGGAAATACAGGTGAGGCAGATGTTTACATCAATAGTTAAGACTTTTCTCTAAGTATTACACATCTTCCTATTATCAATTTCAATTTCATTAAGGCCCATACTTATTGTCGAGCCAAAGGCTGTTTGCATGTATGCATATAGACAGGTAGGCATGCTCACCGTGCTGACTTTCTGGTTTTTATGCATCAGTTATTCCCATCAGCCAACTCCAAGAGTCAATGTTCATTTACAAGAAATCCTGTCTGCAAAGTTTGGAGTGCAGGGCACTGTCCTGATCTTCTGGTCCTTGGAAGTTTCACAAACACTACTCTTAGATTTTTAATTTTTGGCCCTTAGACACACTTCCAAAATGATGTATGTTATCCAATGTATATACTCAGTCCCTCTTAGAGCATTCTCACGGGTTTGCCAAAAATAAATCAAGTTCTCTCTCCAGGGGCTCATATTCTAGACAAGTGATTTTCAACTGGCACGCCACAAGAATTTATAAAGCAGGTAATACCTAGCTATTTAATCAAGGGCAATGGCCTCTTTTCCCTTAGAGTGCCACATTAAAAATGACAACAGCCAACCCAACAATAGCCATCCAGTGTGAATGAATCAAAATTATACCTATTTTTTGGTCAGATTGGCAAAAAGTAAATTTTTTGTGTGCTGCAGAATTTTAGTCATTAGTTTATTTGTGCTATGAGATGAAAAAGGTTGAAAATCAATGTTCTAGACACTCAAATATCTTTGGACCCAGGACATTACAAGATTTGAAGAACATCTAACCCAGAGAGGTAAATTCAATCTGAGCACCCATTCCACTCATATGAAATTTTTTACTTCTTTGTTCATCCTCAGAAGTTATTATGAGAGATCAGGTTATCTCCCTAAACCAGATCAATAGTTCACAAGCTTCTGGTGAGAAATAAAGCTCCCATTGAAAATTAAGGGCGGGTGGGGGGGATGACACTGACAAAGCTGAGAAGAGAACTGGAAGTACTAAGTAGTATGTGTTTGTCCAACCAGTCTACTACTGTATTTATATTCAAGTAAGAGTGTGTGTTCTAGATCTGGATTGCTCAGATTTGACTCTTTTATCCTCTCTCTTTCTAAAAAATCCTCACATGAGGTCCTTTTCATATGCTTTCTTTAGAAGGAGAGAAAAAGGAGTAGAGAGAAACACTGAGGTGAGAGAAGCATGGAATGGTTGCCTCCGGACACACTCAGTCTGGGGATTCACACCAAGACCAGGGATCTACCTGTGGAGACTGGGGGCTGCGCATGCCCGTGCCCAGACTGGGGATGAACCCACAACCTAGTTATGTGCCCTGACCAGGAATTGAACCTCAACCTCTTGGTTACAGGACAGTGCTCCAACCACTAAGTCACATGGACCAGAGCTGATTCCCTTTATTTGTAGTTGTCATTCTGGGCAAGTTCTTCTTACAGTTCAAATTCCCATTGGGCTTTTGTGAATTTTAAATGAGATAATGCAAAGCATTAAAACAGTGTCTAACAGATGACAAGCACTTAATAAAAGTCAGCTGTTTCACTCAGAGTCCTCTTGGGAAAGGAGACCTATGTGACTCTTCATATATATTGAGGAAACATGTATTTACAGCATTCTGAGTATACCTTCTTCCTGAAGGGCTCAGAAAGCTGTTAGACAAAAGGGAGGAAAAGTAATGAACTCTCAGGTAATATGCTCCATGTTCCAGAGTTAAAAACAGAATTAGGAAGACTACTTATATCACAAATCTTTATTATTTTTACCTATGTCAAAATTTTTGCCTGATGGCTGTAACCCTGGCAGCCACCAAATTCCTAAAAACAGTGGTTTTCAAAGCATGGAACCCAGACCATTCACATCACTTGGGAAGTTGTTTAGAAATGCAATTTTTTTCTCTCCTCCTTCCAACTACTCAGAAACTATTGGATTGGCACTCAGCAAATGGTTGTTTAACATCCAGGTGATTTTGATGAATGCTAAAGCATAGGAATTACTATCCTAGCCCCGGCTGGTGTGGCTCAGTGGATTGTGTGCCGGCCTGCGAATCAAAGGGTTGCTGGTTCTATTCCCAATCAGGGCATATGACTGGGTTGTGGGCCAAGTCCCCAGTGGGGAGTACACGAGAGGCGACCACACATTGATGTTTCTCTCCCTCTCTTTCTTCATCCCTTCCCTCTCTCTAAAAATAAATAAATGAAACCTTAAAAAAAAAAAGAAGAAGAAAGAATTACTACCCTAGAACAAAAAGAACACCTAGTCATTGGTCTGTCCATAACATGGGCATAAAGATAACTGAGTTCAACAGGGTCCATTTGGGGAATTAGATTTATAAATTAGGCAGTAGCTGATATAATCAGGGACCGGAGCAAATCAAAGTAGTAATTAGTAATTTTTTAAAAGATTTTATTTATTTATTTTTAGAGAGAGGGGAAGAGAGGGAGGAATAGAGATAGAAACATCAATGTGTGGTTTCCTCTCACGTGGCCCCCACTGGGGTCCTGGCCTGCAACTCAGGCATGTGCCCTGAAGTAATTTTATAAATTTATAAACAATTAGTAAAGAGGTTAGAGAGAGCACAAAAAAAGTGAGGGAGATCAACAATGGAGGTAGGCAGAGGAAGACAAACAGTACAGATTTAGTCAGTGGCAAGGGGTCACTGGTGAAATCAATCATCAAATGAAGTGGCTCATGAAGGTATTTATTACACCTAAGGCACAGGTGGCAAACACAAGGCCTGTGGGCTGAATCCAGCCCTCCACCTTGTTTTATCCGGCCTGGCACCTTGTTTCTACCTGGCGGCAGCGCGAAGCTCTCACTTAACTGTTAAAGAATGGTTACATTTATACAGTCCTAAAATTACATTCAGCCCTTTGAAGGCAACTGCAAGGCTGATGTGGCCCCTGGTGAAAATGAGTTTGACATCTCTGACCTAAAGTGAGAAGAAGGGAAAAAAAAGTCTGAATTTATAACATTTTCTAGGTATAAACCAGAGGACTTTCCAAAACACTGTTATAACTTTTACTAAATTTATACCTGTATCAAGCACTCCTTCGATTAAACAGACAAAATAGAAAAGGAAACAGGTACAGTTTATAGTTCATTTCTAAATATCTGTCTAGAAGTGATTTTTTAAGATATCTATGGATTGACAGAAACTGAATGGTGAAAACAAACAAATCTTATCTAGCATGTTCTTATGTGTTCTTACCACCTAAAAAGCAGAGAGTGCTACACCCCTCCCAAGTTTCTGAAAGTTCTCATCTCATTTCATATAAAAATAAAACACCTCTTATACATACATGGGTAACCAAAGAAAGTTCAAAAGTTATTCACAAATAGCTTTTACAAATCATGAAGAAGCAAACAGATGAGCATTTCAACTGTAAAATGGACAAAGATGATAAGGCAGTTTAGTATAATTATATAAATACTTATAACTAATAAGCATAATACTTTTTAATCAAATAATGAAAATCAAAACAGTGAGATACCACTTTTGTGCATCTCTGGCAAAGTTACAAAAAAATTAAACCATTCAAGATTAGTGAAAATGCTAGAAAACAGACACTTATATTCTGCAGTTTAAATAATTATATGTTTTTTGGAGGGCAATTCAGCATTATTTATTAAAAGCCTTAAAAATCTGCATATCCTCTTTGACCTATTAATCCCACTTTGAAAATTTGCCTAATGAACTAATAAAAGACATAAGTACAAATTTTTGTGTAAGGTCTCCTGAGATGGCATAGTTTACAAAACTGAAAAATCAGTAACTTCCTAAACTGTTTAATGACTGGGAACTAAATAAGTATTATGTTACATCCATAAAAGTTGATATAATGTAGCCATTTAAACTTCATGTTATAGATAAACATGGAAACATATTCAGGATATATTTATTGCTAAGTGAATAAAGTAGACTGCAAAACAGTATATAGTTTGATTCTATCTCTGTTAAAGCAAAAAATCCGTCTATCCATCTATTCAACCATTATACGAGGACTAATGATTCTTTTATTTTCCTTACTGATAATCTTGATTTCTCTAGTATTTCTAAAATGAACACTATTTTATAACATAGATTATTTTTTCTTTTTTTTATATTTTTATAATTAAAAAACTGTAAAAAGCATAGACTTCTGAGTTAACTCTACCTCTAATACCCCAACTAAAGTGACCAAAATGAATATACAGAGTCCATCCCTAATGCCCCATGATCCCACCTTTGTCCACTGTGCTCACTGCTATGGCTGTGTTACTTAGAACAGTGCCTGATGCACAGCAGACAGTGAATAGCTACTGAATGGGAAAATGCCATCCGTCTGCCATCGACATAAAGTATTATTACTGTCAGTTGGATAGATAGCTAAAAACAGGTCATTAAGAGTCCATTTACTACTTCCTTTCCTAAGAAAGCAACTTTTTAAAAAAATTCATTTTGTTTGATGTTAGTTTGTAAATATAGAATGGTTTTTGTATGACTTTATATACAGAAACTTTGTTAAAATTCACTTATCAGTTATAATCATTTATCCTTATTTTCTTTTGGATTTTCTAAGTATGTATCAAGTTATTTGCAAATAAAGATAGCTTTATTTTTTCCTTTCCAATCATCTTTTTCATACTTTATTTCTTTTTCTTGTCTTTCTGTACTGCTTAGGATAAGCTGAATGGAACTGGTAATTAATTACCCTTGTCTCATTCTATTTCTTGACCTGCTTGGTGCTTATACAGTGGCTCACTTTGTACTGAGTCCTTACTTTATGCATTTTCCTATTTATATTTCATAATTTAAAAGGTTGAAAAGAGAAAAAGAAAGCTGCAGAAGTAAACAAGGAGGAGCCCGGCAAAATTCTCCACTTTGAAAGGGTGTATTAGTTGCATACTGCTGCTGTAATAAATTACCACACATGTAATAGCTTTAAACACCATACTTTATTATCATAGTTCTGGAGGTCGGAATTCCCAAAACCAAGGTGTTGACAGGATTGTGCTCTTTCTGGAGGATCTAAGGGAGGGAGGAGAATCTGTTCCTTTGCCTTTTCTAGCATCTAGAGGCCACCTGCATTCTTTGGCTCATGGTCCCTCTACCATTGTCAAGGCCAGCAGTATACTATTTACAAATCTCTCTCTCTGTGGCTTCTGGTTCTATCATTACATCTCCTTTTTCTGACTTTGACACTTCTGCATCCTCATAAGGACCCCTGTGATCAATTAAGCCCACCTGGATAATCCAGGATCATCTTTCCACCTCAAGAGCCTTAATTTAATCACATCTGCAAAGGCCCTTTTGCCTGGTAAGGTACTATATTTAACAGGTTTCACGGATTAAAGATGCGGGCCACATTTTGATCCACTTACTACAAAGTCTGTGTACCCAGGGTAGATGCAGACCAGTACTTGGAAGCTTTTTACACTGTTACAAAGCAGTACTACTCATAATCAGCAGTTCAGAGAAGCCCAAGGGAATAGGCCAGAGAGTAGAATTTCTTCTTGACATGGTAGGCTACAGCTCCATGAAGGAGGCCAGAAATTGCCTTATCATTTATGTGAAACAGACTGGACACAGGAAACTAACTCTGGTATAGTTGCTCTACAATACACAAAACAGAAAACGTAGAAAGTAAGTTCATTTATTGAGATTGCACACCACTTGGTTTCCTCATGCCTGTCAGGGTGGTGACTTAGTATTGCAAACTTATATCAACCACCTTAGACTTGAGAAGGGGATTCTAAATAATATTTGGAGACAACGAAGATATCCAGTGAGAATCTACCTAACCTATTTTGGAGAAAATATCAGACCTGAGTAAATCTTTTTTGTTTGAAGAAATACAAAATGAGATTGCCAAAATCAGATTGCAGAAATCCAACTTGGAGTCTATAAAGAGAGTCTGCAACATAAAAAAGGGAGAACATACTATGCAAAGAGACAGAGAAACAAAGCACATTTTGGGAGACAAATGTTAGGTGAGGAAGACAGTATCTATTTTACTCTTATAACTGAATTTTTAAAATCACAGAACCTGTGAAGTATGCTGAAAGATGAATGGCAAAAACAAAGACAGAAAGATGGCACTTGGATAAAGGTAACAATATAAAGGTTATAGAATAAGATAAAGAAGTAATGTAAGGGAACAAGTAATGAAATAGCAGGCTGAAAAACTGAATTAGAAGAAGTAAATAGTAAAATCAGCTTTACAAAATTCTGAATCAAGGACAAACTTGAGAAGCCCTCCAATAATGCATATGCAAGGCAGTAAGCAATTAAAATGACAGAAAGATATAGAAGAAAAGAATGGAGATCCAATACATTGGGAGAAGAGAAATTATTGAAGAAAAGAACAAACAGAATATTAGCAATCAAAGACAGAAGAGATGAAAACCCTTCTTGTCCAAAGGCAGAGCTGCATGTGCATATTTAAAAAGCTCATTAGGGCCCTGACTGTGGTGGCTCAGTTGGTTGGGCGTCATCTCACCTATCAAGGGGTCACTGGTTTGATTCCCAGTCAGGGCACATGCCTGGGGAGCAGGTTCAGTCCCCAGTCAGGGCACATATGAGGGGCAGCCAAGAGATGTTTTCCTGCCTCTCTTTCTCCCTCCTTTCCCTTCTCTCTAAAAAGAAATAAAAGCTTTAAAAATCAAAAAATAAAATATGCATTAAGTACCATGAAAAATTAACCATAGAGCCCAACATCTAAACAAATCTTCATTAAAATCTGAAATTCAAGATTAGAAAAAATTATTCATGCTGGACCAAAAAAAAAATTACCTACAGAAAAAGAAAATCAGACTTTTATCCAATTTTTCTAACCATTAATCCAATGGAATAATATTTATAGTTTTAAGGACAAAAAAAGTAAACCTAAGTTGCCATTCATATACAAGGACAAAATAAAGACAATTTCAAGACACAAGTATTCAAAAACTAGTCATGAAGAATGTCCTCAACAAAAAGAACAAAGTAAGGAAGAGATCATTTTGATCATATATGTATAGATGTGTACAAATATGTTTCAATGGGCACAGAAGTGGTTTAAAAAGATAACTACCAAATTGTTAGCAACAGTTATCCTTGAATGGTAGTTTTGACTTTATTTATTTTTGTGAATTGTTTGATTCTTTAGCATAAGTATATGTCTTACTACTGTATTTTATAAGTCATCTTAATTTTATAAAAGCATCATGACGTCTTTGCTGAACCAAATTCCTCATGTTGCATTTGAATAACAGACGAATGAAAATAAAGAACATAAAAATGGGAAAGGTACAGAATAAAGACTGTTGGTGAGCATTAAAAACATTTAATATAAATTAATTCTTAATAATTATTGTAAATATAGAAAATGTAATTGGGTGAAAAAGAAAATACATATTGCAAACAGTCCTATTTCCACATTTTAAATATGGGATAGTCAATAGTTTTTATTTTTTGGTATTGATACTTCCACAACAGAGGATCAAATATGTTTTTCAAAAAAGTAGTTACTGGTAGCTAGCACTTACAATAAATATTTTCCGGACCACCAAACAACAAAGGTAACATTTTTGACCAAATATATGCATAAAACAACAAGGGTATATAAAAGCATAAAAAAGAACAAAACATACATTGTACAGTTCCAGTTTCACAAAAGGAAAGGAGTAAGTGCACAAATAAGCATGAACTGAAAAAGACTGGAAGGACACATACTAAACTATTAACACTGGTTAATTTTAGGTGGTAGCTTGTCGGTGATTTTTATTTTCTTGTTTTTTTTTACATTTTCTATTTGAAATACTTCTTTGGTAATCATACGAATAATAAACAACGTGCCAAAAATGTCATTTAACAAATAAGCAAGCAGATAAAACCAGTATTTCCAAAAGTTGGAGAATTTAAGCCTCATTTAACCTCAACTACATTTTTTATTAATGACACAGTTTCCTGGGATCCTACATCCAGACGAAAAGCAAAGATGATGACTCTGAGAATGAATGAGATGAGATGTGAGACTTATGACCTTACAACGTGACTTATACTTTACTCCCTATCAAGCTGAAGAGTGGCTCCAGCATTAGCTTGTTGAGAAGTTCTTCACTTACTTCTTGGGTGAGACAATACATAGCAAAGACAAAGAACATCACACAGATTAATCTACCTGGGGATGCCAGAATGAGGATTGCTTACATCTACTTATGTAATAAATGCTTTGGTATCCATTAAATAACTAGAGCTTTGGAGCCTAAGGAAAGATGGGGCCTGTCACTAAACAAATTCTTCTGTAGTACCACCTAGCTCTACACAGTCACATGCATATATTTTAAAGATGGTAATTAAGCTTTTCTGATACAAAGGCACAACATGAACTCAACATCTTTCTCCTAAAAGTTTCCTTTTCATCACTTTTCCTATCTGCCTAGAGGATTATTGGGGTTTCAATGAGACAATGCGTGTACATAGCTTAGCACTGTGCCTAGAAGAACATGATTAGTGAGTGCAAGAGCTTAAATTTATTATTATTATAATTTGATTACTTTTTCAATCACCTAAGCAGGAGGGACACAAATTTTTACTTGTTTTGTTTTTAGGAGCGCTACTTACTACTTCTTTTAAAACTTGTTACTATGAACTATTCAAACATATACAAAAGTAGAACACTATAATGAACTCAATGAATCCATTATTCAGATTTGGTAATAATGATCAACATTTAATCAACAATAATCAATATTTAATAATAACCAATATCTGGCCATTTTTTATTAATACTCCTTTCCACCGCCCTCCCCAGATTATTTTGATGTAAATCCCAGACAGCAAATCATTCATCAAAACATGAGGTTTTGAAGTCACACAGATAAGAGTTCCAATCTTACACTTCTTCACTAGCCATATGACTTTGGCTGTGCTACTTACCCTCTGAAGTTAGATGCCTAGCAACTGCTCAACGAATTTAAGATCACTTTCTTTCCCTTGGCTGGCTCTAATTGGCTTCAACATCTGCAATGTTTCTCTCAAAATGTAACGAGCTCTACTCCTATTGCTTTTAGCCTAATCTGTATTCCTTATCTTACTTCTGGATAATCCCAACAGCAACCTGTTTTCTCACCCCTTTGCTCATCCCATATCTGGGTTTTCTACTGGGGTCTGTTTATTTTAGGTAGAATATTAATCCTGTAAGATGTTTAGTAAATCAGAAAGATCAAGGGTGAAGCAACTTTGGAAAAGACTGCAAAGGCCATCCTTCTCATAATGTATACTCTATTAAAAAGCTCCAAGAAGTCTTATAGTAACGAGTCCTGTTTAACACTTCTTTACCCTAACTTACATGATCATGAAACTCTTTCACCCAACAATTAAAAACTTACAAAACTAGAGTTCATAGAATATGGTTGGGAAATACAATAACATGTTAATGACAAATCAGTACTCCTTAAGCAACACCTTCATTGAGATACTATAAACTCAACAAAATGTCAAATGTTCTTCCTTAATTATAGGTTCACATTAACTTATGTTGCTTCTCACATGTTTGTATATGCCATGAACTACCTCCCAAACTAGGAGGAACTTTGCCTTATATGCCTGGATCTTACATGTTGTATGTGCAAGACAGTGTAATATAGACATGCTCAGCAATTATTAAATAAGCATTAAGGCTGGACCAAACATGTGATTAATCTTGACCAGCAATGATGTGGCTCATGCTGCTACTACTCACGAGTCCTTGAGATGGATATCTTACATTTCTTGGGAGTGAAAACTAGAAGCAAGAGAAAATATCTATCTTTTTCAGATTCCTAAGATGTCAAGAGTTCCTAAAGATTCCCTCTGATACATCCATACTAATCTTCTAGGTCAGCCATGGAGATAGTGCATGAGTTTATCATCATTCTTCACTCTTCTCTTGAGCTTCAGTTACCTCTTTTTTTTTTTTTTTAAATGAAGGTACTAATACCTACTTGGTAGGCTTATTTTGAGGACTTAAATACCTAGGCCAGGGGCTGATACACACTAAATATCCAAGAAATGTTGTTTTCCCCTGCCCTGAAGAATAAAGCAGAATAAAAGAAAATGAAAGGTGGGTAACATTCTATATTGAGTAACTAGGGAAGATCTAACAAGGTGGACTGAGAAGGGAGTGGGAGACACACAGTTATCTGGGGACAGAGTGTTTTCCAGGTTAAGAAGAAAGCAAGTGCAAAGATTCTTAGGCATGAGCGCATGCCTTGTTTGAGGAACAGCAAGCATGCCAATGTGACTAGAGTCTGTTGGGTATGAGAGCAACAGGAGCTGAGGTCAGAGAGTTAAGAGGGTATAGGTGGTGTCAAATATTTGAGAGCATTGCTGGCTGTTCTTGAAACTTTGGCTTTTACTTCAAATGAAAGGAACAGCTATCAGAAGGTTTTAAAAACAGAGATGTGACATGATCTTACTGATATTTTAAAAAGATCATTCGAGTTGCTGTGTTGAAAACTGACTGAGGAGCCGTTGCTGGTGTGGCTCAGTGGACTGAGCACTGACTGGCCTGCGAACCAAAGGGCTGCTGGTTCAATTTCCAGGTAGGGTACATGTGTGGGTTGCAGGCCAGGTCCACACCGATGTGTGGTTGCCTCTCCCTCTCTGTCTAAAAAAAGGAAAGAAGGAAGGAGGGGAGGAGGGGAGGAGACTGGGGAGTAAGAGGAGGGATGAACTAGAGAAACCAGTTAGAAGGCATTTTGATGAACTGAACTAGAGTATAGTGGTAAGAATGAGTTGAATCTACATATTCTGAAAGTAAAGAAGTCACGAATTGCTGATGGATTAGTTATGGAGGTATAAGAAAAAGAGAGGAACCAAGAATAACCCCAAGAATTTTCACTTGAGTGACCCAGAAGTCAAAGTTACCATTTACGAAGATGGATAGACTGAAGAAAAACCAAGTTTGGGGGAGAAAAAATCAGGAGTTTGGATTTGGAGACGTTATACTTCACACACCAATTACACAGTCCTTGAAGCGGAGCCCTACCTTAGTCTCAATGAGCTACAGCTGCCACGGCAGCCTGCGGATCACTACTACAGGCTGAGGACATGAACTGCTGGCTCTGTGTTCCCTGGCCAGATCATATAATTATCATTTACTGGGAGATAATCAGCTCTCCTAATACTGGGAGAGCTGATGAGGACATAGGACTTAAAAAGTCTGAAGCTGGTTAGGACTTCTTCCTTGTTCTGTACTGAAAGATGGCTAACCCAAGAGCCAACTCTCAAAAGTGCCCTTCAGAGTCAAGTCCACTTTGCGATCACATAATAGTATGTGGATCCCCTGACTCAAGCCATGGTTATCCAGTTTCTTTTCTAATGGAACATCTTCTACAAAGTGTAAATGTTGTGTTAGTTATCCTCAGCCTTACATACTACAACTCCCTATTCTTATTTTCTTCTGAAACTAAAAGAGCAAGGTTTCATTCCAACTTTTCATTGGAAAAGCATACAATGAATATTTCTCTTGCTCTCACATTCCCAAAATCCATTAGCCATTAAATGCAGCCAAATAATATGGGTTTTTGGAATGTCAATGCCTAGAACCTTTATCTATTCACAGAAATTTAACCAAAAGGAATATATACAAAATTTCTGTAATAAGAAATCACTTCACTATTGATAGTGCAAAAATTGGGAATAATCCTTTGGTTCAATAAAGCAAAGAATGGTTAAAGAAATACTGGCATATAAAAGAATATTAAGTGATCATAAAAATTATTCCATACATGAATACATTAAAAGCCCTGGCTGGTATGGCTCAGTGGACTGAATGTCAGCCTGAGAACCAAAGGGTTGCCAGTTTGATTCCCAGTCAGGGCACATGCCTGGGTTCCAGGCCAGGTCCCAAGTTGGGGGCGCATGAGAGGCAACTACATATTGATGTTTTTCTCCCTCTCTTTCTCCCTCCCTCCCCCTCTGTCCAAAAATAAATGAAATCTTAAAAGAATACATTAAAAATATTAAGTAAAAAAGCAGATTACAAATAATATGTATAATATGACCACTAGTTTTGTTTTAAAAAAAGTGTAAATGTATACTAGAAGTTAAATCTGATCATGTATTGTATGATCAGCAAAAATAACAGTGATGTTACCTCTGGATAGAAGGATTATAGATAAAGCTTTTTCTTTTTACTTATCTACAAGAAACACTGTTTTCTACTATGAACAAGTTAAAAAAACTTTTTTGAGATTTAAAGAATTTTATTTATTTTTTAGATAGAGGGGAAGGGAGGGAGAAAGAGAGGAAGAGAAACATCGATCAGTTGCCTCTAGCACACTCCCAACCAGGGACCTGTCCGGCAACCCAGGCCTGCCCTGACCAGGAATCAAACTGGTGACTTTTTGGTTCGTAGGCCAGTGCTCAACCCACTGAGCCACACCAGCCAAGGCTAAAAACTTTCATATTCAATATAAAATCTCTTATATTTGCAGTTTGTTTGGAATTTAGTTTTACTATGTGACTTAAAAAATCTACCTACATCTCTATGCATACTTCATTTAAGTCAAAAGACTTCTTTTTGAGAGATCATTTGTGGACTCTTCCCAAAGGCCTCTCTCTCAGGGCACACAATGCTAACAATTCCGCAGAAAGTTCAATCATAGGGCTTCCCTGAACAGTACAGGAGACTCAGCCCCCAGGGTCTATGGGTGCTACTTCCCCAGTCTAGCAACTGCAACACGGGTGTATGAAGCAGAATGAACTGCTTTCCTCTCTGCACCTGGCCAAAGACACAACTGTTAAGCAGAGACTAAGTTCCACAGTCCCCACCAAGGCAACAGGCAATGGACTTTGTTTTCTGTAAACAGACAGACAAGAAAAAAGTTCAGGTGAAAACACAGTCCTCAGAGGAAGAAAAAAAGAAACCAGGCAGCGGGGAATGCTTCATATTCCTAAAAGCTTTTTTTGTAAGTTAACACATGGTGTCTGCTTCTCTCTAGTCACCTATTTATCACTCTCCTCCTTAGAAAAGGGAAAAAGCCCTGGCTGTTTTCCTAGTGTGGAGTTTTGTGGCTGGGGGAAAGGAGGAGAGGGGGGAGAAGGAGGGTGCTTTAAGCATGATGCAAACCATTTGGAGTTGAGTGAGAGCACTGCCAACACAAGCTGGACTATTTAAACAAGTGAGGAAATGATCGTATATACAACATGCCAGCAAGCACACACACACACCAAAGGAAGTCGAGAGGGGTTTTTTTTTCAGGACACAGAGCTGGATGTCAGCGGCTAAAAGGTCGATATTTTCCCTTAACACCCTTCTCAATGACTTAATCATGTTCCGTTTGCACAGAAAACTTCCCAAGAATAAAAAAGTCTGGAGAATTAAGAGGAAGGGTGAATGGGGAGTGATGTTTGGCCTGGGGCTGACCTTATCCGAGGTTTTCTCCACGTAGCAGGGATCCTGAGGGGCAGCCAGCAAGGGGACAAAGCCCGAGAGAAGACGATCCTCTTCCAGAATAAGGAGGGTGAGGTCATCGTCCGGGTCCTTGTACAGTGGCACCTCAGACTGATTCACCGCAGTCAGTATGTTACAGAAATCAGCTAGCATCGACCACACATCCACAGCAACCCTGTGAGAAATAAGGTAAGAAAAGAACAGTTCTAAAGAGGGACCAGTTAAAGTATTCTAAGCACTTACATGCAGAGAGGTAGTTGTGGCAAATGCTGTTTATGGCTGGCATCTACCAGAAAATCTTACCCAAAAAGCTAGGATACAAATTGTATCCATAGCAGCGATCTGGTGAATGTACGTCCTGTCTATGCAAAATTGGAATTGATTAAGGGGAGTTTTCAATCCTAACCTGAGAGGGAAAAGAATTTAGAGAATCAGTTGCCTAATGCAGATCCTGTCACCTTTCCAGACAGTATGCCTACAACACTTACTCAAACACTCTAGTCATCCAGGGCCTCCCTGGCCCAGCAGCTTGGCTCGTTAGAGCATCGTCCCAATATGCCAAGAATTGTGAGTTCGATCCCCGGTCAGGGCATATACAAGAATCAACCAAGGAATGCATATATAAAATAAACAATAAATCGATGTTTCTCTCTCTCTCCCTTTCCACCCCCTCAAAATCAATCAATAAAAAAAAATTAAAAAATTGACACTCAGTGCCTGAGGCAACTCCCAGAATTCTCCCACTCCATCCCAGCCAAATACATGTCACACAGACAAGAGTGCCAATCTACCCTCCTCTTTCACCACCAGAGGGGCTAGTCACATCACAGAAAGAGTCATGTGGTTTTTTCCCTCCCTCTTTTAATGCTTTAGAAATCTCTTCCTACATATTAAGCAGAAAAACAATTAAACACACATCCAACAAAAACCTCATTGCTGGCCTGCCAAGCTTCCCATGCATTTCAGCAGATGAACCAGTTATCAGTGCTATCTTGGCCTTCCTATTCCCTCTCCTTTCCCTCACTTGCGGAAGGTTAGACATAGGGTAACCAACCATTTTTCTTTGCCTGGGACTGTCCCTATGTTAGCACCGAAAGCTCCGTGTTCCCAGAAAGACCTCAGTCCTGGGCTAACCGGAATGGATGGTCATCCTCACTGCCTATCACTGGGTTCTAGTTGACCCTGATGAAAAACCCTGAAAATGCAAAGTCTGGTTCTCTCCAGTTCAAACTTCAGGGTAGAATTATAAAAAGAAGGTTCATTTCTCTGTTACCATCATTTATCAAAAACCTACTGTGGTCCAGATCCCTCTTTTCATGGGAGCTAAAGATCCTTACAACTTTCTTTTTGCCAGCCCAAGACATAGCTCAAATGGTCAAACTGTAGTCAGATACAGGGCCTGCCAAGTCTATAGATTTAGCTTTCTTCCCCAGAGGACCACCTAACCAGGGAGTCTGGAACAGGCAAGTACCCTACAGATGCTAAGCTGTACTCCAAAGGAAGTGAGACCCATAAAAGAATTACATAGAAAAGTTTTATAATTAAGTTCAAGAGGTGAAGTGGCAAGAGGCAAGAAGCAAAGAGAGGTATATATGAATGAGCTACATCCTGGAATCTTCCCAGATGAGTTACTGCGCATGAGCCAAATCTGTTAGGGAGGGGCCTCAGACCTAAGCAGTTTTCTGCTCCTGTAGACTAGGATCCTTGGGGGGATGGCAAAAAGGAGGGCATTCAAGGGACATGCCATTGAAGGTGAGGCTGGAAGAGAAAGTGGAGTAGAGGTGTGGAGACTCCTTGACTTGGTCCAGGTGGAAGGAGCCTGCACTGGTTTATTTACTGTAATCACTGCACTAGGAAAAGGCAATGAAATGAAACATCTTGTTTTCAAGAGTGTCCTGGGAACCAGGCGGAACACAGCCCCATTAATCACACGACGGCACATAATCAACACACGTGTACAGCAGAAGTAACTCTCTTCACAGGCTTTGCCCAAGAAAAAGAACATGTTTGGGAAGAATCACCGGAGGGACAAGGGTTTTTTAAAGCTTCTCTCTGCACAGACACCAACAACCAGACTCATTCACAAAGCTCCATCTTTTGGCTCAGCTGGGTTTGGCTGTCAGAAATGTTTAAATATGGAAAAAAATAAACAGTTGCAACACGTTTCTGTGCAGCGATCTGCCTGAGCCCCTTTGTGATGTAATGGGAAACGCGGCATTCAAGCTACCAGCTGTAGAATAAACAGAACTTCGAGGGTTAAAAGGAACTGAACTTTCCACGACCCCATCTGCAGAGAAGAAAATAATAAGAGGAATGATGCACTGCCCCACAGCTCTGATAGTTTATCCTCCAGTCCCGGCTGCAAAGACAAGCACCGGATGTGATAGGGCTGCTCAGGGCCGCCTCCGAGGTTAGCGCTGCCCATGGGAGACGCACAGGGAGGCTCTTCCAGCTCCCCGCTTCCTCCCCCAGTGCCCTGCTGGCCACTTGAGCCCATTGCCTGAGTCTGATCCCACAGCGCTGGTGATCTCTGGCCAACAGGCATTGCTCGGCTGCAGAGCAGCAATTTGGAAAATAAACAGGAAAGACGACAGTGAGAAGGAAGAAGGTGAAAAGTCTCCCAGCTGAATTCTTGGCTTGGGGGCCTTGGTTGGTGCTGTGCAAGTCAAGGCTGCTTCAGGATGTAGTTGGGGGTGGGAGGTGTGGGCAACAGCATCCTCAGCCACAGAGAGGCAGCAGAAAATTACCCACGGCTGCCACAGTGGGAGGCCCCACATCTCTCTCTCATCCTCCCACCCTACCATGTTGGATCTAAGATGAAGAAATATGTGGTACCATGTGGTTCTCATTACCATTCTCCCCTGTCCCCTAAGGCTCAGATAAACCAAAACTGACTCCTCCCAGAAATTGCTGGCCACCATTAGGGACCCCTGCCCACATCTGCCTTTTGCCCATTACTACCCACCCATCTTGTGCCAAATCTTAAAACTCACTGCAAAAATCAAGTGGATGAAGAGTTCCTACTCCAGTGTTGATGTGTAACACAGCAGCTGGTTCCAAAAGACATAGGATGTGTCCTGAGTTCCCAACTCCAAAGTGTAAAGTGGCACCAGAGACAAGAACACAACTAACCAGGCACCTGTGGGCCATACTATGACTCTCCACAGAAGGTGGGGAAGACGGGAGTGTTAGGAAACTAATACTAAAAGGAAGAGGTGAGATGCCTGAACTCAAAAGTTAAAATATTTGCAAATGGATGAGGTAATTCCTGGAACCTGGGCAGTATCACCTCAGCTTACCCCAATCAGGCCTCCTGGCTGAAAGGTCAGTTCAGGGGTTAAACACAGGGTTTCCTGAGTAGAAGGGGAACGCTTAGCTTTTTCCTGCTCTAGTTCCTTACCCCAGTTAGGAGTACCTTCCAACCTTCACCCCACAGCAGCCCTTGGAGTCTAAGGACTCAAGGTTGGCCTAGGCTGAGTAGTCCAAGTCAAATTCTGGTGGCTATGAGCTTTAAACACCTCCCAATCTTTTAGAAATGCTTTGGAAATGACTCTCCAAAAGGGTTTTTCAGAGAATCACAAACCACCTTTGGTTCTAAATGAACCCTCTAGAGTGCCATGGGCTCAGGCAAGTTCCTCTATCTTGTTCTGGTCCCAACTCATATTTTGAGAAGCTCCCAGAGCCCACAAAATCCCACTAAAGATAGGGTGCATTCTTCACCTAGCAGACACAAAGCAGCCAGAGAATATGAAACTGTGTCCAATGAGTCCATTTATGGCACTCAGAATGGTGGCAAGGGAGCCTCTCAGCAGCTGTGATGTGATTAGTGAGCAGGGATCAGCAGTTGCAGGGTGACCCAGTGGCCCAACCCCACAGAACACACCACACACCAGGAAAGCAGACCCCTGGCTGGACACCAGATCCTAGCTTGGGACCGACCAGCAGTGGCTAGTTAGAGGTATGCACTCAGGACCAAGACTCACTCACTTCTCCACAGACATGCATTCACTTACTCCACCAGGAAAGGAAAAAAATAAGAGTTAATTTACTTTTTATTGCCTCAGAATTCCAAGGTTTAATGTAGCTGTCAGTTTGAGTGCAGTGCAGCTGCTGGCCGATACAATGCAGCCCAGGCCAGCCCAGGTGACTGGGGAAACACATTTCACAGAAATGAACCAACACACACTCTTGGCTGGTTGTTTGGGGGATATTGACTTGGGGAATCAGATTAACCCTTCAGGCTGGAGTTAGTTCTGCAAACAACATTAGAAAAGTAGCTTTAGTCCAAGGAACTGGGAAGCCCTGCTCTCAGGTGGACCAGTGGATTTCTGTGTTTCTACAATTTTGGAGTTTTCTCATATGAGATGTTATTCAACTACAACATGCTCTGAAAGATTAAGGTATGAGATATGTGAGGCAAACTGTACCACAACAATCCATCTCCTTCCTAGAACTCAGAACAAAAGGCCAATCTGCCAGCTTTATAGGGAAGAGGTCAGGTAGGAACTTTTCTGCAAGCTCCATCAAGGGTGTGACTGAGGGAGGGAGATAGTTTGGAGAGTGGCCTGACCAAGACTCAGGCCATCCTTCTGGCAAGTCTAAGGAAGAGTGAGCCCTCACACACCCCTTCATATTTTTACAGGGGAATAGGCTGACTGGTGATTAATATCAAGTACAATGACCCCATGTTACAAGCCTGCAGGGGCCTGTGGAGGTGGCCATTTCCTGTGTAATACCAGCTTGTTTAAACACTAACATTCAAACTCCACAGCTGCAGAACAAACCCGGAAAGACTTGAGTGAGAAGAAGCCCTGCATTGTGTTTTGGAGCTATGGAAGATCAGAGAAGTAGTACAGATGGGAAACAATTTGGGTCTTTTGGTTCCTGGGGTGAGGAGCTCTGGAAATATAGCCAAGATGGCATGGAAACTAGGCACAAGGAAGCTAAAAAGGGAAAGCCCATGGACTATTATACACAAAAGGGAAAGAAAAATGGTGACAACAAGAGATATGCAATATTCTCCTTTCAAAACTTGCTGGCCTATGGACCATTATACTTTAACTCACAACTCTCTGCATAGGGTTCAATGGTCAACATAAGACCACTGTAGCCCTGCAGGACTTCTGGCCCAAATACAGAAAACTGCATGTGGTGAGCAGCTAATAGAAGAAATGGACCTGAATCCAACAAGTCTACTTGGGCCCTTGGGAAAGCACCCAACTTAAATTAATTTTGCCCAATATGGCAAGTCAAATTCTGAAACTCAGACACCCCACACTACTCCAAGGACATAAACTTCTCTATGTTCTAAAAAGTGCAGCTGGAGCTCTATGGCCAACAACAGGTCACAGTAACCTCACTCCAGGATTTCTCAAGTACCTCTGACTATGCCTCCCTCAACCTCTATCTAGGTCAGTGCCTTATTTGATTTTAGTTCTCCCCAAGCTACAGCAGAGCCTCTGTCACATCACTGTGGTGTGTTAAACCCATCAGCACAGTGTGTTTGGGAAAGAGCAGCCCCCAAGGGACCTGAACATCTCCACGGCATGAGCGGAGCCCTCGGCGGCCTCCCTGGTGCGGATTCTCACGGTTCCTGCCTCTCTCAATTTTAGCTGTAACCACTCCAGTACGTCTTCTTAGTTTAGCACACACTGGACCCAAATGACCTCGGCCCAGAGCTGGAAAGTACTCTCCCTGGGGTCAGCTGCTGTACCCTGCTGGGGTCAGACTGAAGCCTTAGGCCAACACCCCTTCCTCTCACAAGGAGTCCTGTGGGAAGAGTGGGGAGGGGACAGAGGATCCTGCCATGGGAGACATCACGTGTGCCCCACACTCAGCACTTGGAGGAAGAGGAACCCCCTGGTGCCAGGCTACAGTGCTGACGCCCTAACCCGGAGCCAGGGAGACTGGGTGGGGAGCCAGGGTAGCAAAGGGGCTTCCCATAGTCACCACCACTTCCTTCAGGGAAGTGCTGATGGACTATTTACTTAGTGACCTCCTAAAATGCCCTTTTGAGAAGATGTATTAAGCGTCCTTGAAGGGGTGCTGATTAGACTTGGGATTAGTTCTTATTTCAGAGCTGCCCTATGCGGATGAGTGAACTAGCTATTTTTTAACTCAAGAATTTCTATCTCATCCTACAGGGTCAGCACATGTAGACGCCCAGAGGAAATTAGCTTACTGAATACTCCCTACATCTATGTCTCCCTATGTGACAGCACCTCAGAGGGATCCCTATAAGCCTTTTCCAGCATGCTCTGTAGGCTATACAAGACAAGCCATGGAAAAGCGGCAAATCCAGGAATTTTTGGAGTTTTTTTTTTCTTATAGTATTCCAATCCAACAGTGTGATAAATGCATCCGAGCTACAATTAGGAAGATATATAGCATCAGAATGCGAAGGTCTGGGCAGCCTGGTGAAACGCGGGCTCTCCAGAGCCCCAGCTATGTTTCCCATTATGTAACCCTGGTCATGGGCAGACAGCCAGACTCCAAATGAAAAAGAGACTCTGGCTTGGCACTGGTTCTATTTTCCTATCCTCATTCGGGGTCAGCGCAGTGTCATACAGCTGCAGAGAAAGCTCTGGGGATTAAACCTGGGAAAGCCTCCAAGACCAGGACCTGGGTTCAAGTACCAGCTGAAAGCAATAAACCAACTGCCACAGCTGGGCTAGGTTTGGATGTTCTCAAAGTCCCCTGACTCTTTCACTTACTGAGAACTAGAGATCAAGATGAGGGAAGCTTTGGCTTCAGCAGAGAAGATGAAATGAGGTAGGCTGTCCCACTGCCCTAGCCTTGCCAAAGGTCCTGGGACACAAGAGGTCACTATGCTTAGACTTGTGGAAGCCTGTTGCTCTGCTGCTTTCTATTACCTGACACTCACAACCTTACTCATGCTTATTTGGTAAAGGGGGGAGTAGCTGCCTTTCCATTCTAATGAGAGGTCTGGCACAGAAACTGGGGTTCCCCCTCCTTTCCCAACCCCCATTAGTAGATGGCCCCTCCAAACACTATGGTCTCATCTAAGAGACCAAAGCACTTGACACTGTCTCTTACAGTGGCCCAAGGCAACTTTCCACACCCTGCTATAATCCTCTGTACCAAATCTCCTGGGATATAAAGCCATTTATTACAACAGGTACAAATGGGAAGTCAACCTACTGACATGCTGACCCAGCACACATACTTAAGTGCCACTGTGTGGGAAGGCCCTGAAATCCTGGCCTTATCACCCTGCCATGCCAGTGATCTTCTATTATAATCATCACTCTAAGTGTTCTGCATGTGCCTAAGTGGTTACTGCCTAGGAAAAGTAGATATGACCAGAAGAAGAGGAATATAGGCAAGAGGAGAGAAGCAAGGAGACTAATAATGGGCTTTGAAATACCCTTAGGAAAGTGGAGGATGCTTCAAAAGGATTATCTAATTGTACAAGGAAAGACAGTTAACAAAATAGAGACAGGGAACAGTATTAAATCAATGTGTCAGGGAGACAATCTGGGGGTGAGGTTTCTGGAGGAGAAGCAAACTAAAATGTAGGCTATCTGGCCACCTTTTCACTGAGGGGTTTGTCTTCGTAGAGAATAAATGCAGGCCAAGACCAATGACAGCATGCAAAGTAGAGATGTTAAGTGAAAACCCTTTCCTTCCTACTCTCTTAAGAGCATTCCTAAACCCTCCAAAATGAAGATCACATAAGGACCTTAAGTGTCAGAAGGATTACTATTCTGACATCTACAAAACTATCTTGAGTATGTCATTCCTTATGGTCTTAAAGAAAAGGTTCCACAGTATCAAAGATCACTAGGCATAAGACTCAACTTTGAAGCCCAGAGAACCACCTCACCTTGCCAATCTCTCAACCACAGTATTTACTCAGTAAGTGTTAGGTAGCCATATGAGAAACTGGAGAGGAAGGAGATAAATTCATATTCCCACATTTCCAGTGCTTGGACCTGAAGGCTATGAGGTAGGATTACCCTCAGTGGTGGTCAGGCCGGGTTTTCTCTGTCCAACAGTGGTACCAGCCCTCAAAACCACCATGCCTTGTGGTCAGGCACCAGGATAACAATGCCCCTCCTTTATGCTTAAATTTGCCTTCCAGAGATAACCAGTGCGGATCCTGAAGAGATACAGTGCAGAAGGGGGCTCTATTCTCTACCATACTGACTTCTCTGGCCTAGACTGCATTAATTAGAGAGTAAGTGGTGCCTACAGCTACAGAAACTGGTTTACTGGGCAATCAGATTCAATATATTATTTGGTCAGCTCTGCTACCCCCTGAGAAAAAGTTTGAAAAGGCTAAGCAGATCTGTCAAGTGTCCCAACCCCCCTGCCCCTCTGTGGCCCAGGAGGTAAAGCCCAGCTGGGGATGGCTGTAGCTCATGACACGTGCCCAGCTGCTGATTGAGCCCTTGCCCAAAGATGGGCAGCAGCTCGCAGAAGCCGGCAACGGGCCATTTGCTGCAGCATCCAAAGAAAAAACAGACTCAGCACCTCAAGCAAATGAGGCCCAGCACTTCCTGTGTGAGCTTTCCATTTCCTCAGCCAAACAAAAGCCAAAGGGGATGAGAGAGGGAGGAGGGATGAAAGGCGACAGCCAGAGAAGAGAGTTAACAGGCTTGATGGCCCAGGATATGGGTAAACAGGGGCTGGATGGACGATATCTAAGGGACATGTGGTTGTGAGGTAAGGTGACCCAGGGAAGACCTAGGCTTCAGGGACAAATAGTCTGCTTCCACAACCCCCGAAAGTAAGGGAGGAACACTCTGTGACTCCTGCACATGCTCAAAGCAGTGGCTTCAGATACTTGGAGAGCTGAGCCTTTCTTTGTCATTTTCTTTCCAAAATTGCAAATTGCCTAGTTGGTATCATAGGTTAACAGCCTGGAAAGTTTAAAGCTGTACATATTAACTCTTTGGGAAACATGGCTAGGAAACAGCTGACCCCTAGCTAGGAGGTCTGTCAGTTTATCTGTGTGGACCCAGCTGACCAGCTCAGGGCTTAACCCTGGCTCATGAGGCCTCAGCCTGAATGCATCTGGGAAACCTAGGAGGGTTTATAGGAAGGATGCAGAGAACTGTTGATGCTGTGAGCATCACTCACACAGTTACTGAGTTAGAGATGGGGAGGCATAGGGAAAGAGGGCCAAATAGTCCAGGGGCACATCTTGGGGTGAAGAACAAGAAAGAAATTTGAGGAAAGAAAGGGGAGGAAGAGTTAACTACACAGTCCACACAGAAAGATCAATAACCACTGGCCAGCAATTTCTGCAGAAGCATTCCTTTTGTGGGTCACCTACGAGTAGAGACTCATTCACGTGGCTGGCCCCCAGCCTGGAGAAGCACCTCTCCCCATTCCCTAGAAGTACTGTCTGCAGGAGCCTGGGTCTCCACTCTGTATCCTCCAGTATTTTCCCCCTCCCAGAGGAGCACTGGAGAAGAATGACAAGATGCTGGGTATGGATGCTTGTTACCAAACACATACATATATACCCAACACAGAGCCAGGAGGAGCTCTCAGTGTACTACTCCTGCCAGAGACCACAATACAAAGATGGAAGAGGAGGGAGGGAAAGGAGAAATAGAGAGAGAGGCAAAGGCAGAGACAAAGAAACCAAGAGAGAGACAGTGATAGGAAGAGAAGAGAAAGGGAAATGGAGAAAGAGAGATGGACAGTTAACAGTTGACCAGAGATAGGCACCCACATTATACAGAAAGAGAGTATCATGCCAACACAAATACACATGCATACAGTGACACTAATAAGAAAAAAATGGGATACATGGAAACATGGATATAGATCAGGAGTTGGTGAACTTTTTCTGTAATGGACTAGAGAGCAAATATTTTAGGCTTTGCAGAACATAAGGTTTCTGTCACAACTACTGGGTTGGCCAAAAAGTTCATTTGTTTTTTTCTATAAGATGGCTGTAGTAGTGCTTAGATATCTTTAACTTCATTCAAAACAATTTTGTTAGATTATATTGTGACAGCTGTCCTATCAGCGTGCATTAAAAAAAAAATAATCAAAACTGGTGAATTTTTGTGTAACCATTTTAGTATTAAAGATGGAAGAAAACAAGCAATACTTCTGGCATATTATGCTTTATTATTTCAGGAAAGGTAAAATGCAACTGAAATGCAAAAAAAAAAAAGATTTATGCAGTGTATGGAGACGGTGCTGTGCCTTATTGAGCCTGTCAAAAATGGTTTTTGAAGTTTCGTGCTGGAGATTTCTTGTTGGGATGCTCCATGGTCAGGCAGACCAATTGAAGTTGATAAAGATCAAATCAAGACATTAATTGAGAACAATCAACATCACAGCATGCAGGAGATAGCTGACATACTCAAAATATACAAATCAATAAAATTATTGATGAAAATGAAAAATGTATCTTTTATTTTACAGAAAAAAACATACGGACTTTTTGGCCAACCCAATACTATCAACTGGACTGGTGCAGGGTGAAAGCAGCCACAGACAAAGTGCAAACAATAATAAGCAAATAAGCATAGCTATGTTCCAATACAACTTCTGGACACTGAAATCAGACTTTCATATCATTTTAATGACTTGTGAGATATTATTTTTTTCAACCATGAAAAAAGTGTAAACCATCTTAGCTCATGGGCCATACTTTGCTAACCTCTGACACAGACACATAAAAATAGCTGAGGCAGACAGAGGCAGACAAAGAGACAGAGGCAAGCAGGAAGGGACAAGCCAAGACAGACAGAGACAGGCAGAAGGGAAACACAGAGACAAGCAAGCAGTTAAGTGAGGCCGATGAAGACACACAGGTAAGGTGGGTAGATACCACATACACAGACCCACATACACAGAAATCCCCCCTTCCACAGAGAGATCCAGTCCCAGACAAACATGAACATAGGTGCAGGTGGTCCTGGACACAGACATTCAGGCACATGTACGAATACACACTCCCACAGGACACAGTCACAAAGAGACATGGAAGGACCAAGCAGACAGGGACTGACATGGACCCAGAGTCCGACACAAAAACAGGAAGACATGGATATGGAGACTACAGACACACATTGAAACAGACCCCTGGAGACTCAAGAACCCCACAAACAGACCCACAAACCCAAGGAAGGATGGAGACACAGGCATAGGTATGAACACAGCACACAGACAGACATGGACAGGCAAACTGAAAGACGCTTACATGGATCCCCAGAGACAGAAACACACAGACACTCACACCTAAATACATACACTCAGACACACAGAGACAACCAGACCCAAACAGGCACACAGAGGGATGCAATGCACACAAAGATACAGAGATGCAGTTGCACACCAACGGGAATGTAAAATGTCACTGAATTGTATACTTAAAAATGGTTAACATCAGACCCTGGCCACGCAGCTCAGTTGGTTAGAGCATCGTCCTGATACACCAAGGCTGCAGATTTGCTCCCCGGTCAGGGCACATGCAAGAATCAACCAATGACTACATAAATAAAATGGAACAACAAATGTCTCTCTCTCTCCCCTTCTCTCTCTTCCCCTCCCCCCTCTGAAATCAGTAAGTAAAAAAAAATTTTAAAGATGGTTAAGATGGCAAATTTTGTTATATATATATTTTTAAGTTTGTTGTGATATACGTGTGTGTGTGTATATATATGCCCACAATTTTTAAAAAGAGAAAATAAATCATACAAATTCAAACAGATCTACGTAGACACACTCAGGCACGCACATGTACTTCCCAGACCAACACAGTCACACCAACAAATGCTCTGACAGACACACTAAAATACAGAGACAGGGAGACAGAGGTGGGGTATGCTGATGAGACAGATGGAGAGAAGATAATGTAATAAAGAGGTACATGCATTCACCCTTCCCTATACACATGTCGTGAGAGGAAGGCAAGGAAACAGAGTGCACAAGACAGTACAAGAAGCAGTGAGAGATAGCCTGAAAGATGCAGAGAGATAAACTAAAAGGGAGAGAAAGAGACAAAGTCTCTCACATGTACACTGACACTCAAGAGGAAGCTGCAGAAACAGTGAGCATGAACAATATGAAGTGAATGAGAGAGCAAGAGCAAGGAAAAGGAACAAAACAGAACAAGCTATGGAGTGAGAGAAAAAGAGAGACAGAGAGGAAGAGGAAAAGTCTGGAGCATAGGCAAAAATAACCTGAAACATCAGAAGACAAGGATGGTGTTCAAGGAAGAGTAAAACCAAAGTTAAATGAGGGAGAAAAGAGAGAAACAAGGGGCTGTGGGTGGAAGGAGACAGAGAAGAGAAGTGGAAACACAGGTTGGCCAAAGCCAGCAGTGCTGAAGGAATGAACAGGCTGACTCACTGTGAGGGCAGATCCAGGGATGTGGGTGGAGGATTCCAGGTGTCTGGGTAGCCGAGCATCCAGTCTGACCAGACCTTCACACTGGGGAGCAGTTCTTTCAGGTCCGGGACGAAGGAAGACACCTTGATGTCATCTTGGTCATCCTCGTCCTCAGGAGAGGATGGCTGAGCTGCAGAGGCAAAGGGTGAGAACTGGGCCTATGTCTGCTGTGGCCCCCGAGTTAGGCCTGGGGCGCTGGGACGGCAGCAAGCTCTTAGGAAAGGGAGACCAAGTCCACAGGAAAGCTGGGCCCAGGAGCGAAGGACAAGTGCCAGCACCTAAAAGGATTCTGAAAAGCAGGACAAAGAGAGAACCAGTGCACTGGATTTGCCCCTGCAGAGAGCTGTTTCTGTTCCACCTGCAGCCTGGCTAAAGTTACTACTCTGGCCTCTAGCCCCTTGTTTTAGCTTTCCTTCAGCATAGTACTGAGATGGCACCAGAGTTCCTGCCAGAAATGCATAACCTGAGTTTGATCATGAGGAAATATCAGAGAAACCCAAATTGTGGGACATTCTACAAAATAAATGGCCTGCGCACTTAAAAATGTCAAGGTCATAAAGCACGAAGAAAGATGAAGAAACCATTCCAGATTGAAGGAGACTAAAGAGACATGACATCTAAATGCAAAGTGTGATGCTGGAGTAGATCCTAAACCAGAAAAAAAAACATATTTTTAGAACAATTGGTACAAACTGAATAAGGTCTGTAGATTCAATAATAGTACTGTATCAGTGTTGGTTTCCTGAATTTGATAACGGTACTGTCATGTAAAAGAATGTCCTTGTTATTAGGAAGTACAAAATCAAGTATTTGGAGGTAAAGGGCTACCATGTCTGCAACTTATAATCAAATGGTTCAGAGGAAAAATAATCAGCGTAAGTAGATGTATGTGTATCGAAGGAGAGAGAACTTACAGCAAGTAGGGTCAAATGCTAACAACTGGAGAATGTGGGTGAAGGGCATATACGAGTTCTTTGCATACTTCTTGCAACTTTTCTATAAATTTGAAATTGTTTCCAAATTAAAAGTTACTCCCACCCTCCCTCCAAAATAAAAAGCGGCCCCAGAAGCTGGAGGCATTCACAAAGCTGATGATTGCAGGAGGATGAGAAAGGGGCCAAACTATTCACAAATACTGATCCAGGAGCTAAAAGAAAGGTACAATCTTCAGCCCTGCCTTACATGGCTCAGCAATCAGGATTGGAATTCTAAGGGCAGCCTTAAAGGATACAGGACACTGTTCAACCCAAGGGCTAAAAATAGTCCCTGCTCCAGTCCGGTGAGTCTCCCAAGATGGCTGGTTCACAGCCACTATAACACCCACCAGGTACCAGACAAAGACCGACCTACAGTTAAAGGGGGGAAACCAAAAGATCAATTATGAATAAAAAGGAAAACTCACTTTTCTGTTTTTTTAAAGTGGCAGGAATTCACAACAGCTCATAGGTACAGTGAAAACCCTAACTACTAAGGGAGAAAAGAGGGAGGGAATAGTTCCACAAGGAGGAAAGAGGGCCATAAGGGTAATCAGACTGGAAAAGGAAGTGGGACTAGTTAGGTGGGCAAAAGGAAGAGGTCATATTGGGAAGTAGAAAAATGGAGTACAGGGCAAGGACAGTGAGGAAGCAGCATGGTATTCAAAGTTTATTGTCACAGGGCCCAGGCAGCTGGAAAGCCAACCAGTCAGGGGGTTCCTCATCTGCTTACCTTTAGCAGACTCCTTGAGTAAATGGGTGCAGCGCCTCACCAAGAGAGAAAACATCGCCAAGCCTAGAGCTGCAGCTTGCTCCTGGATCACAGAGCGACACTCCTCCGAGAAGCAGTCTGAGGAGAGGCAGATGAAACTCCATCAGTAAGCTGGGGACCATGGGCTACTCTTCCCTACCTCACCAGGTGCGCAATCCTTGGTCACATCACCAAGCTCCTTTTCCTCACGTAAGCCCATGTGTAGTGATGTTCCCTCTGTCAAAGGGAAGTTGAAAGACTAAATAAAATAATGAACATGGAGCACTTACCACGATCCCTGGGGTGTGGGTAAACACTCAAAAGGTTATTATAGGGATCAACTGTGTAAATTCTGTATCACATCACTTCCCCAGCACCAGTTACCCCAAGGTGGGCAGTCTGAGTTGGAGCTGAAGGCTCTCTGCCTTTCATTAGTTGGCCACTGATATGAGGCCAGAGCTACAAAAACTCATGTTTAATTAATTAACTCAGTCTCTCTAATGTATATATAGCAGGAGTACAATCACCAATTAAAATCATAAAAACACAAATTTAAAAGTTATCTTCCTGAATCACAACCTTTGGTCCCATCCTTACCTCTTCTATGTTCCTCCTCTTAAGAGAATACACGACACTTACAAATAACGTATTTTCACTGAGTGAGTTGCTTTTATATAGGACAGTGCATGGCACACAATAAGCACTTACTCTATATTACGGTTTATTTTCACAAATTCTTTCCCCTAGGGCTGAAAAAGAAATCTGGCTCCCAATACTTGCACCCTTCCCCACCTTACTTTCTCAGCCTGACTAACTTCCTTCTGTCTACAGTTCAGTGAAAGGAGCCACCTTGGTGGTGGCCAGAGGTATTATTTGGCGTAAGCTACATATACAACCCCAAACTGCTGCTTGCACCTACTCCTTGTGAGTGACCCTCCCTGATAGCCACTTCATCCAGACTTGAGAGGAATCGGTGACAAACAGAAGGCAGCAGTCCAATCTGCAGCCTCAGAGGAAGAGTCGCCCAGTACGCACAGATGAAATCAGGGGCCAGACTAACTCCCTCTGGCAGCAGTTAATCTGTTAATTCCCTCCGTAATATAGGAGAATGCTAGGAATCTCCAAGTGTTAAAAGGATAATTAGCCTCATGTTTGATCTCAGTCCCCGCCTGCATTTTAACCTTGATAACCAAGGGGGAGTCCCCTCTGCATTCTCCTAATTGACACTAGTCTTGTCAAATGAAGCCTAACTGAAGTCTTGACTCCAGTTATTCCTGTATTTGCCACAGGAGCAAACATGACTACAGTGTACAAAGCCAGCTCCAAAACACTTCTGAAAACCAAGGGAGTGAGAAGGAGCAGGCTGCTGCTCAGAAGGTCCCAACGTATGAATAGCATCAGTGCAGCAATTCTTCTATTGTGGCTTTCCAGCCATCCTACCATATGCCCACTATTTGCAAATACCGCTCTCTAACTTTCCAACTCTACTGGGGCAGGCATTGAGGAAGTGGTAACAATCCCTGGGATTAGAATAGATCACTACTGGTAAGGCCCTAAACCTCTGTTAGAGACAGAAAACAAGTATTTAAGAACCAAGAGGAAAACATGGAAATAGGAAAGGAGAAGATGTAGAAACCACCCCAAGAAAAACTGCCAACATTTCCCTCCAACCCTCTGGTAGGCAGCAGAACTGTCTAGACAAACCATTCCCACTCAGCCCAGGCTCCTGCCAAGCACTGCCAGCAGCCTGCCTCTAATTAGCAACAAAACCTGGAAGAGAGGAATAAGTCTAGAGGAAACTAGGACAAGTGAAGCCCACATCCTGGTGGATGACACACAGAGTACACATGAGTGTCCCCTCATCAGATGGGCATTCAGGCAGAAGTTACCTACACAGAGAAGGTCCATGGAAGGGATAGGGCTGGAGGAGTCTACAGTAAGACACTCTCATTAGCCTAGATAAGAATAAGATGGGGCAGGGAAATGACTTTCACGAAGCCCATTCTATTTCTATAACAAATGGCAATCTCAGGTTAGATTATTTCTCAGAATTCAAAGTGGGGGCTGGGGCTCAAGGGAGAGACTGAACGGCTTAAGAGTAATGACACCTGTGGCCTCTGGGGAGCCCAGGTTGGCTCATTTTTTAAGCCTCCTGTAATAAGGTCTGGGCACCAGGTGGGGGAGCAACTGGAGCCTCTCTGCTGTAGAGGTCTGAAGGGCTCAACTACCTCTCACAGCAGCCTGTCGAAAGGCAGCTTCATGACCATGTTTGTATCACCTCAACCCTTTCCTTGCCTCCTACCTTCCCAGGAAAGGGCCTGACAGCAGCACTCCTGCTGGGTGTCTGGTGTGACTGATGCGGAGGTAAAAACCACTAAGCCTTTCTGCTCTGATCAAGCAAGTGTTAATAATACCTGGGGGATCAGAATGCCTGGGTTTCAGTCAGCCTCTGACTGACCACTTCATATGGAGCCCTTTCTGCAGGGCCTGCCCATCTCCATGATTCAATGGTACCATAAGCACATACTGTGCAACTGCAATGTGCTCAACTCTGTGCTGAGTATTGTGGAGAACATGGCTACAAATGAAACAGGGTCCCTGCCACCACAGGATATTTCAGTCAGGTGGGGGAAAGCCAGTTATTTACCCAAGTAAATATGGCAACTTGAACCCAGCGCCTCCAGTGAGAAATACAGTAAGTGCTATGGTATCTTCATGAGATGCTCTTCACCACATCAGGCCTCTGTGGGCTAGATGCCATATGATGCCATCTCTTGAAAAGTATTCACTCACACAAGTGGGTAGAAAAACAGCATCTAGATTTCCAGAGTCCACCCACTTTGGGGGCAGACCTGGGAAACTGGCCCCAGTCTGACGAATGCCCGATATATCCCTAGAGTTGGGCTGGGCCAGGCCAACAAATCATGTGGGGTGGGGAAGGAAAAAGCATTGTTTGCCTTGGTATTTGCTTGGGTTCCTCTGGCTTTGTGTCAGGTAGCAAGAGCCTGACATGAGCTGAAGAACTCATTAACATTGTGAAACAGCCTTTCCCCTTCTTTCCAAAAGCAGGCTTGCTCAGGATTTAAGCGGATGGTTTTGGCTAAGGAAGTCAGATTAAAATATTTGTTACCAAGAAAGTCACCTGAGGTCTGAACTTAGTTTTGCCACTTCCCACATGCTCTGAGATGGGCAGCTGACCACTGTTCCCACTCTTCTTGTGGCCCAAATACCTGTTCAGGCAGAAATATTCTTCTTGCTCCTATGTAACAGTGAGACTTTCTCATTTTTCTGAGAACATATTCATGGAAAACATAAACCAACTGTCATCAAAGTTGTATGAAATCAGGAAATGGAGCGACCGGGAGAAGGCTGCCATGTGGCCGGATGTTATGTATTTCTAATTAGTGCTATACATCTTTCAACAGCAAGTGTCCTTCTGCTGGGAAACACAACACACTGCCCTTGTTATTGTAACTGTCAGAGAAGTGCTTAAACAGATAATCTCCAGGAAAAGTGATAAACACGTCCCCTCTCCAACTAGAGAGAGAGAGAGTGTGTGTGTGTGTGTGTGTGTGTGTGTATGACGGTGCTGCCAAAGCAAAGCTGTGCTTGACGGCTCCAGGATGGCAAAGCATCCTCCCCTGCAGGAAATGGGAGTGAGGCACAAGGGGTGGAGAAGGAAGAGGAGGGGAAGAGAGGCAGGCCCACCTGTTTGGACCCTTTAAGCCTAGCAAAGGGAAAGTCATTCAGAACCATCACTTCTGACCAAATCCTGGGTCAGGGAAAGATTTGGAGGGAGCCAGTATCAGTAGGGAGAAGGTCTGGCTGGTCCCCCCCCCCAAAAAAAAAAAAAAATCTAGCAGCAATGAACAAGCAGAGTGTCCCCCTGGTGCACACAGCCAGCTTCCTGATAAGAGGAGAAGAGTAATGAAGGGAAGACACAGGATGGATGACACATTAAGTCTGAAACCCTGACAGCAGCAGAAGGGGTTCGGAGGGCACTGGGTTCCACTAGCCAGTAGCAGAGAGAACCAACTATTTGCTTGGCTGCTTCACTAACAGTTGGAGAAGAATGCAGGCAAGACCACTTATTCACTGAGTTCCTCCCCACTGGCTCTTCCCAAAGAGAGGAAATGAATGGTCAGTCACCTCCAAACTAATACCACCTGGAGGTGATTTGTTGGCTCTTATCTTTCAGACATAAGGCTGCTTTTCTCATGAGTCAGTCACCAGTCAGACACAGGGCTGGCACAGTTCCTGAACAGCCCACCAAAACCACCTTGTATACAGGAAGTGGGCAGTGAGAGCATCTTTCGACTGCTGCTATTTGAGCCACAGAGTTCTCTGTGGCAGTTGCTGGCTGAAGAGGAGGTGGAGGAGGCAGTCACTGTAGAGGAACCAGACAAAATCTCAGAGCAAAAGCAGAGATGTCCATGCCATTGAGGCATAATTTCACTCCTTGAGGAGCAAAATAAGTGAGTCAGAAGAATCAAGCACCAATACACCTAAAGAACATAATTCGTGCACAATGGCAGAACACACTAAGGCTGACTGGGTAGAAGGCAAGCCATGACGTATCCCCGAACAGGGTACAGCTGAGGTAAGACAGAGGAACACGGAAGATGTTTCCTCCCTAAGAGCCTTACAGTCATGCCTGTTGCTCCTTTCGGATTTTCTAGGATTGTAAAACTCTAACTTCTTTTAGTAGTTAGGTGTGGGGGCAAAGGAAATCCTAACCTCCTAACAAGGTGACCTCTCCCATAATTTCAAAAAAGATTTATTTGGGTGCCCAATTTTGGAGGATGCAAAGGAAAGCAGGATCCTGTCCATGAGAGGATGATAATCTAAAGATGACAGAAAGAATACATGGATAATCGAATAACTATAATTCAAAACAATATATTACATTCCATAAGAAGATGGAAGCGAGATGTTCTGTTACCAGAGAGAAAGGAAATCATTCCCAGCTAGTGTATATCAGAGGTTTAATGGAAGAGAGCACTTCTGAGCAGGGCTGCAAAAGATAAACTATGATGGGACTGGTAGGATGAAGGAGGGACTACATGTACTAAGAAGACATGTAGGTAGGGACACACCACGCATGTTCCCAGACAGCAAGCATGTACTCAGCCTGCTGTGTAACAGGACCACAAAGCACAGGGCCTGCAACACTACAGCAAGGAACACAAGACTTGACTTGACAGGCAGTGAAGAAGGTACGTGGCTCAAGGTTTCTGAACAGAGCAGAGGTGAGTATTTCATGAAGAGTAATCTAGTTAAAGCATTTAGGACAGATTAGGGTAACTAGAAAAAGGTAACAGGGAGGAAAACCAGTTGAGAAACTAAGAGCATGAACTTGTCTTAATTAAGAGAAATTATATGTATAGTACTTCATAAACTTTATAATGCCAAATAAATGCAATATCTTTCTATAAGAAAGGTGGAAGAGTGCACAGATGGCAGAAATGCTGCAGAAAGGAAATCAAGAGAAGATGGAGATGATGTGGGGGAGGGAAGGGATGAACTGAAACAGGTCAAAAACTCTCCTGCTAATAATCTCAGCAGGTTGCAGAGGATCCTGAGACCTCAATGAAGGATAACACCCACCAACGAGGTCCAGAAAAGGGGCAGAAATTTGGGATTGCAGAACACCTGGAGGGAGGGAGGTATGTATCAAGGAGTCCCAAGGCTCCTGCCCACTTGGCTCTGGGCCAGTCCTGTCTTTCCAGAACAAAGACACTTCAGGGGGTCAGAAATACTTGAGGAAGACCTTGCATAAAGAGGCCTGGGAAGTCTGAACTGGCTCTCCCTGTGGAAGCCATTAGATATTCAGCACTTCATTTGTTTCCAATTCTTGCATGAGCCCAGCTCCAGGCTGTGGGGTGAGAGGCTCCTCTCTGACGTAATCAGGAAGCAGCTGCAAAATTAAGGAATCCCTCATGACATCATAAAAAGGGTCGATGGTTTACTGGGGAAAGTATAAAAATTAATTACATATTCCCACATGACTCCCTTCCCCTAAATCTGTACACACCCCCTCCCACCCCCACACATTCTCTCATCAACAACATCCAGAAGCCACCTCAATGAACAAGGTCCAAAAGGGCAAACAAAACCCAGGAAGAGAAAGTCCTTTGATGTACCCACTGTCTGCCCCATGCATTTGGAACTTAACAAGTGATACCTTGTCCTGGCATTTTTATACATGTAACATGTTTCCCAACAAAATTATAAGCCCCCTGAGGAAAATAGCTATGTCAAGACTTCACGTCCTTGAAAATTAGCACTATGAAGGGGTTCAAGAAACGTCTGTTATTCATAACAGTAGGTATATATTGCCTCTCTCATTTGTGAATCCTAACCATAAACGACACAATTCCACTGAGGCCAGAAATAATAACTTAAGATATATTGAGACCTGTGCTAGGCACAAAGCCATTTATATACATTATCTCAAAGCTTTACAAAAGATTTGCAAAGAGGTATTACTCTCTCTTTCTGATAGTTAAGGACAGGCTCAAAGAAATTAAATGACTTGCCCAAGGTCATAGAGCCAGCAAGTGTCAGAGCTGGGATTTAAATTCACATCTGTCTGCTTCTACACCCAGTTTCTACACCTGGCTTTCAAATGCATGCAATTCAAGCTTCAAACTCCAACTGTTCCATCCTTCTTTGCAATGAACGTGAAAACCTCAGACTATTCCAACCATAATTCTGCACAAAAAGCTCTGATACCAATTAAGTGGAAAGCAAAATTTAAAATACAATGCCATTTACAATAATGCCAATGAAATTAAATACTTAGGTATAAACCTAACAAAATATGTATAGAATCTCTATGCTGAAAACTATAAAATGCTGACAAAGGAAATCAAAGAAGACCTAAATAACTGAAGAGACCATGTTCATGAACTGGAAGACTCAACACTGTACATATAGATGTCAGTGTTCCCCACAAAGATTTATAAGTCTAATGCAATTACTACCAAAATCTCAACAAAGTTTTTTTAGACAAAAACATGCTTATTCTAAAGTTTATATGAAAAGGCTAAGACCCTAGAATCACTAAGACAATTTTGAAAAAGAAGAATAAGGAGGATCTTTCTTCCCAATTAAGTCAAAGAAAGGAAACCCTTGTCAACAAATGGTGCTGGAGCAATTAGATATCTACGGGCAAAAAAAACGAACCTTGACCTACATCTCACATCTTATATGAAACTTAACTGAAAATGAACTGGAGACTTAGATGTAAAACATGAGACCATAAAACTTATTCTTAAGAAAAAAATCTTCAAGTGTAATCTATAAAAGGAAAATTGATATACTGGACCTCATAAAAATTTAAAACTTTTACTCTGCAAAGACTCTGTAGGAGGATGAAAAGGCAAATTATAGACTGGGAAAATGTATTTGCAAATGACACATATTACAAAGGACTAGTATCTAGACTAAAAAAAAAAACCTCTCAAAACATTAAGAAAGCAAACAATCCAATTAGAAAATGGGCAAAAGATATAAACAGACATTTTACCAGAAAGGATAGACAGATGAAATATAAGCAGGTGAAAAAATGTTCACTATCGCCTTGGCCAGGTGGCTCAATTGGTGGAGCATCATCCTGTGTACCAAAAGGCTATTGGTTTGTTCCAGTCAGGCACATACCTAGGTTGCTGGTTCCACCCCTGGTCAGGGCATGTATGCTAAGCAACTGATCAATGTTTCTCTCTCATGTTGATATTTCTCTCTCTTCCTCCCTCCCTCCCTCCCTCCCTCCCCTTTCCTCTTTCTCTAAATCAATATAAACATATTCTCAAGCGAGGATTAAAACAACAAAAGTTCACTATCATTAGCCATTAGGAAAATGAAAATTATAACTAAAATGAGATATCAACTAAACATTTACCAGAATGGCTAAAATAAAAAATTGTAAAGTTGGTGAGGATGCAGAGAAACTGATCATACACACACTGATGATGAAAATTTAAATGGTATAGCCAGCCGCTCTGGAAAATAGCTTGGCAGTTTTTTCTAAAACTAAAATTGCACTTATAATATGACCTAGCAATTATACTCTTGGACACTTATCCCAGAGAAATGAAAACTTATTTTTTGCACAAAAAAACTTGCATATAAATGTTCACAACAGCTTTATTCATAATAGCCTAGAACTGGAAGCAATCCAAATGTCCTGCAGTGGGTGAATGGTTAAACAAGCTGTGGAACATCCATGCCATGGAATACGACTCAGCCATACAGGATCAGGAACTGTACTGAGTGAAAAAGGCCAATTTCAAAAGGTCACATACTGTATGTGACCTTTTATACTATTATATAATATCATTTTTAAATTTTTATTTATTTTTATTTTTTTATCCTCACCCAAGGACACATGCACAAATTTTAGAGAGAGAGGAAGGGAGGGAAAGAGAGAGGCAGAGAAACATCAATCGGTTGCCTCCAATGTGTGCCCTGGCAGGGGACCGAACCTACAACCTTTCAGTTTACTGGATGACACTCCAACCAAGCCATACTGGCCAGAGAGACAGATAATATTCTTGAAATAATGCAGAGGTAGAAAATGGGGGTTAGGATTTAGGTATGAAAGGTGGCAGGGATGGATGGTTCTACAGGGCTAGCATGAGGGAGCTTTGTAGTGACGCATCAGTGCTGTATCTTGATTGTGGCAGCAGTTACATGAAGCTGTGTGATAAAATTGCATAAAACTACACACACAAACACAAACAAGTGCATCTGTGAGACTGGTGAAATCTAAATAAGGTCTATGTATTGTACCAATGTCAATTTCACAGCGCTGGTATTGCACTAAAATTATGCAAGATACTAGTATTTTGGAAGGAAGGATGAAGGGTATTCAGGACCTACCTGTGCATTTTTTTTCAACTTCTTGAATCTATAATTATTTCAAAATAAAAAATTTAAAATAAGTAAACAAAAGTCAGAAAGATCTGACATAGGATTCCAGACACTTCTCTTTCACATAGAAAAGCTACTTAAACATTTTGGGGGCATTTTCTCAATTAGTTGATTACTGTCTGCAGAAGTTGCAAGCCCCTTTTTCTCATCTGGTGCTGCTTGAGCTGTTGTAGATGCCCAGCTGTGTGGCTCCTGATCTGGACTGAAATTGCTCGGGGCAACCAAAAGGGGGAAAAAGGGGAAAGTTCACTGAAAACAGACCTTCTGTCCAAAGAACAAGGAGTAAAGCAAGAGAACTTCATCATTAAGGCTATGATTCATCGGATCAGTAAAATCCATGTCAAGCAGCACAAAGTGAAGGTGATGAGAAAGTGAAGAAAGATGACAAGAAGAATAAATTGCAGAAGCTAAGAGAGCTGTTTAAACATGTTCTTGCTGCTCAAAAAATAAGTAAAGGTATAAATCTCAAACTAATGGTATGTACATTCTTCAACAAGGGCAGTTGGTGAGGGAAAAGTTGCGTAAAGCATGAGCCTTAGCACTGTTTTCTTCATAGATGAAACTGCTTATGCATTTTCAGGGCTGCATTGCTTTGGACCATTAATCAGATAAATATTAAGAAATTTAAAAAATTGGCAGCATCAGCTACAATACCATGTTAAATTGCCCCTTTGCCAATAAATCTATAAAGATCAAACTTTAAAAAAAAAATAGATTTCATTAAAATAAAAAAACATTTCAAAAGACAAAAATGAAAAGAGAAGCCAGAGAAAATATCCTAACTGCAAAAATAGTTGTAAAATATATATTTGACAAAGGACTCATACCTAGAATATGTAAAGAGCTCTTTCAACCTAATAACATTTTTTTAAAAATGAGCAAAGATATACAGATGACAAATGAGTACATATTCAATATGCTCTTGCAAGATGCTCAACATTATTAATCATTAGGAAAATCAAACCCACAAATACAACTTCACACTCACTAGGATGGCTATAATCAGAAAGACAGAATAACAAGTGTTGGTGAGGATGTGAAGTAATGGAAACTCTCATATACAAATGACACAAACACTTTGGAAAACAGCAGGGAAGTTTCTTGAACTCTTAAAACACACATTTACCAAATGACCAAGCTATATACCACTCCTATGGATTTATCCAAGAGGAATGAAAGCATATATCCACACACTTCAATGTCCATAGAAATTTTATTCATAACAGCCAAAACTGGAAAAACTCAAATGCCAATCAACAAGGGAAAGAATAAACAAATTGTGGTATATCCATACAACGGAAGACTACTCAGCTATAAAAAATGAACAACCTGTTCAATCAATCAACAACAGGGACAAATGTCCAAACTGTCTTTTTTTCTTTTCTTTTTTTTTTAAGATTTATTTATTTTTAGAGAAAGAGGAAAGGAGGGAGAAAGAGAGGGAGAGAAACATCAGTGTGTGGTTGTCTCTCATGCACCCCCTATTGGGGATCTGGCTTGCAACCCAGACACGTGCCTTGATTAGGAATCGAACCTGCAACCCTTTGGTTAGCAGTCCAATGTTCAATCCACTGAGCAACACCAGCCAGGGCCAAATGTCAAAAATGTTATGCAGAGTACAGGAGACACGCAGTGGGTCAGAACACAAATATACACTATTGAATTCTAGAAAACTCAACCTAATCTATAGTGCTGGAAAGCAGATCAGTGGTTGTCTTGGGGTTAGGAGGGTTAAGGAAGAGTGGATTACAAAGGAGCAAAAGGAAACTTTGGGTGGTAAAGGGTATGTTTACTATCTTGATGATGGTGATGGTTTCACAAATGTATACATTATGTCAAAATGCAACACACTGTATGCTTTAAATACATGTTAGTCTAAAATACATCAATTAATCTCAAAACTGTTTAAAGCTTTTAAAATAGAGGAATGAAAGGCTAGTCTAACTTTTGGGGTTTTTTTGTTTTTTTTAGTTCATATTTTACTTTTTAATTTTTAAATTTTATTTTAATTGTTGTTCTTATACAGTTTTCTGTCTTCTACTCCCATCCCAGCCCATCGCCCCAGCCCTCCCCAGCTCCCTCCCATTTCTAACCCTCCCCCAGCTTTTGTCCATGTGTCTTTCATACTTGTTGCTCTAAACCCTTCCCCTTTTCCCTGAATATTCCTATCCCTCTCCTCTCTTGTTCTCAATTTCAGTGTCTTTGGTTATATTATGCTTGTTTGTTTGTTTTGTTAATTAGGATCCTGTTAAAGGTGAGATCATATGGTATTTGTCTTTCACCTCCTGGCTTATTTCGCTTAGCATAATGCTCTCCAGTTCCATCCATGCTGTCGTGAAGGGTAGGAGCTCCTTCTTTCTTTCTGCTGTACAGAATTCCATTGTGTAAATGTACCATAGTTTCTTGATCCATTCATTTACTGATGAGCACCTAGATTGCTTCCAACATTTGGCTATTGTAAATTGTGCTGCTATGAACACTGGGGTGCATAGGTTCTTTTGGATTGGTGTTTCAGGGTTTCTAGGATATAATCCTAGCAGTGGAATTGCTGGGTCAAAAGGTAGGTCCATTTTTAGTTTTCTTAGAAAATTCCATACTGCTTTCCATAGTGGCTGTACCAGTCTGCAGTCCCACCAACAGTGTACTAGGGTCTCCTTCTCTCCACAACCTCTCCAACACTTGTTGTTTGTTGCTTTGTTTATGATGGCCATTCTGACTGGTGTGAAGTGGTATCTCATTGTGGTTTTAATTTGCATCTCTCTGATAGCTAGTGATATCGAGCATCTTTTCATATGTTTCTGGATCTTCTGTATGTCCTCCTTGGAGAAGTGTCTGTTCAAGTCTTTTGCCCATTTTTTAATTGGGTTGCTTGTCTTCTTAGAGTGGAGTCGTGTAAGTTCTTTATATATTTTGGAGATTAAACCCTTGTCTGAGGTATCATCGGCAAGTATGTTTTCCCATACAGTTGGTTCTCCTAGTCTAACTTTTGAAACAAAAAAAAATTTTTTTTCTTCAAATTTTTTTACTTTAGGGGAACTTCCAGCCAAGATGGAGGCACAGGTAGACACACTGTGCCTCCTCACACAACCAAAAGAAGGACAACAAATTTAAAAACAAAAAACAACCAGAATTGATAGAAAATTGAACTCTATGGAAGTCGGATAACAAAGCAGTTAAAGAAGAAACATTTGATCCAGACTGGTAGGAGGGGCGGAGATGGCAACCAGATGGAGAGGACTTATGGCAAGGTGGCATCTGGTGGACCCCACAAGGCAGTGGCTTGCAGACTGGGCGGTCCCACATTGTGCAGATAAACTGAGAGGAAGAACTGAGGAGCGGGACAGACCTCAAAGCCTCTGATTGAAAACACCTGTGGGGCTTGAAGTGGCAGCAGGAGAAACTTCCAGCCTCACAGGAGAGTTCGTTGGAAAGACCCACAGGGTCCTGGAACGTACACAAGCTACCCACTGGGAATCAGCACCAGAAGGGCCCAATTTGCTTGCGGGTTGCAGGGGAAGTGACTGAAAACCTGCAGAAAGAGGAGCAAGGGGCACTGTTACCTCTTGGACCCCTCCGCCACATATAGCAGCGCAATGCAGAGACATGGATTGACCCAACCTGGTGAATACCTAAGGCTCCGCCCCTTACTATGTAACAGGCATGCGGAGACAAAAAAAAAAAAAAAAAAAAAAAAAAAAAAAAAAAAAAAAAAAAAAAAAAAAACAAAAAAAAAAAAAAAAAAAAAAAAAAAAAAAAAAAAAAAAAAAAAAAAAAAAAAAAAAAAGAAAAAAAAAAGAAGAAAAAA
>PVKU01001513.1:0-17245 GCA_004027475.1 Anoura caudifer | reverse complement strand
TTTAAACATTCCAACATCCAAATCTTAGGGGTACCAGCAGGCGAAGAGGAAGAGCAAGAAATTGAAAATTTATTTGAACAAATAATGAAGGAGAGCTTCCCCAATCTGGCATAGGAAATAGACTTCCAGGAAGTCCAGGAAGCTCAGAGAGTTCCAAAGGTGTTGGACCCAAGGAAGTACACACCAAGGCATATCATAATTACATTAGCCAAGATTAAAATGAAGGAGAATCCTAGAAGCAGCAAGAGAAAAGGGGACAGTTACCTACAAAGGAGTGCCCATCAGACTGTCAGCTGATTTCTCAAAAGAAAACCGTCAGGCAAGAAGGGGCTGTAAAGAAGTATTCCAAGTCATGAAAGGCAAGGACTTACATCCAAGATTACTCTATTCAGCAAACCTATCATTCAGAATGGAAGGGCAGATAAAGTGCTTCCCAGACAAGATCAAGTTAAAGAAGTTCATCATCACCAAGCCCCTATTATATGAAATGTTAAAGGGACTATCTTAGAAAAAGAAGATAAAAAATATTAACAGTAAAATGACAACAAACTCACAGTTATTAACAACCAAACCTAAAACAAAAACAAAAACAAACTAAGCAAACAACTAGAACAAGAATAGAATCACAGAAATGGAGATCACATGGAGGGTTATCATCAGGGGTGTGGGTGGGGAGAGAGGGGGAAAAAGTACAGACAATAAGTAGCATAAATGGGACATAGAAGATAGATGGAGGGTTTAAGAATAGTATAGTAAATGTAGAAGCCGAAGAACTTATATATATGACCCATGGAAATGAACTAAAAGGGGGGAATGTGGGTGGGAGGGGATGCTCAGGGTGGAGGGGAATAAAGGGGGGGAATTTTTTTTACTTTATTTTTTCCATTTATAAATTTTTCCATTTATACCCCCATCCCTTCTACCTCCACCCCCACCCTGCCATCACTGCACTGCTGTCAGTATCTATAAGTTCTTTCTCTTATTTCAAATGTTGAGTTCATAACTTAGAGGCTAATTTGATAAAGAAACTAGACATCTACTGAGTGCCTAATACATACCAAGGCCCTGAGCAAGGTGTTTTGCATACGTTATCTAATCTGAAACTCAAACTGGCAGTGACATTCCCCATTTTAGAGACAAGGAAACCAAGCCTTAGAGAGGATAAGTTAAATTTCTTCATCAATGTCACACAGATGATAAATGACTGAGTACAGAATTCAGATTTTTTTTTTACTTCCAGCCAAGATGGAGGTGTAGGTGGGCACACTGTGCCTCCTCTCACAACCAAAATTAAGGACAACAAAAATTTAGAACCAAAAAAAAAAAAACCCCAACCAGAACAGATAGAAAATTGAATTGTGTGGAAGTCCAACAATTCACCCAGACCAGTAAGAGGGGCGGAGTTGGCAGCGGGCGGAGCGGGATCGCGGCAGGAAAGAGCAGTGGTTAGTGGTCTGGGACATGCAGGTGGTGGTTGGCATACCCCAGGCACACAGGCGGCGGTTACCGGGTGTGGGGAGGCAGCAAGCAGACCAAGCCAGGCCCACAAGGCAGCTGACCCTGTCACACATTGGGCACAGATAAACCAGGCGAAAATGGGTAGTGAGACAGACAGCACAATGCAGCATCCCAGCGCAAGGAAATAAAGCGTAAAAGCACCAATTGAAAACACTTGTGGGAGTTGAAGTGCTGGGAGAGACTCCCAACCTCACAGGAGAGTTCGCTGGAAAGACCCACAGGGTCCTAGAATGTACACAAGCCCACCCACCTGGGAACCAACACCAGACAGGCCCAATTTGCTTGTGGGAAGTGGCAAAAGGGACTGAAAAACGAGAGAGAGCGGAGCCAGAGCCATTGTTCCCTCTCAGACCCCACCCCGCATACAGTTTCACAAACCAGCAACTGGGTGCCCTGCCCTGGTGAACACCTGAAGCTCCACCCCTCATACGTAACAGGTGCAACAAGACAAAAAAAAAAAAAAAAAAAGGCCCAAACAGAAGAATGGATCAAAGCCCCAGAGCAAATACATCTAAGCGACCAAGAGATAGCCAACCTATCAGATGCACAGTTCAAAGCACTCGTGATCAGGATGCTCACAGAATTGGTTGATTTTGCTCACAAATTAGAAACAAGAATTCAAAAAAATGAGGAGAGGCTTAGGAACCTCCAGGACATCTTTAAACGTCCCAACATCTGAATTATAGGGGTACCAGAAGAGGAAAAGGAAGAGCAACAAGTGGAAAACTTATTTGAACAAATAATAAAGGAGAACTTCCCCAATCCGGCAAAGGAAATAGACTACCAGGAAGTCCAGGAAGCTCAGAGAGTCCCAAAGAAGTTGGACACAAGGAGGAACACACCAAGGCACATCATAATTACATTAGCCAAGATTAAAATGAAGGAGAAAATTCTAGAAGCAGCAAGGGATAAGGGGACAGTCATCTACAAAGGAGTTCCCATCAGACTGTCAGCTGATTTCTCAAAAGAGACCTTGCAGGCAAGAAGGGGCTGGAAAGAAGTATTTGAAGTCATGAAAGGCAAGGACCTACATCCAAGATTGCTCTATCTTGCAAAACTTTCATTTAGAATGGAATGGCAGATAAAGTGTTTCTCAGATAAGGTCAGGTTAGAGGAGTTCTTCATCACCAAGCCCTTATTATATGAAATGTTAAAGGGACTTATCTAAGAAAAAGAAGATAAAAAAATAGGACAGTAAAAAGACAGCAAACTCAAAGATATTAACAACCACACCTAAAACAAAAGCAAACTAAGCAAACAGCTAGAACAGGAGCAGGAAAACAGAAATGGAGATCACATGGAGGGTTAGCAACAGGGGAGTGGGAGGAGGAGAGAGGGAGAAAAGGTACAGAGAATAAGTAGCATAGACGGTGGGTAGAAAATAGACAGGGGTAGGGCAAGATTACTGTGGGAAAAGTAGAACTATAGAACTTATGACACATGAACATGCACTAAAGGGGGGAAATGCGGGTGGGAGGGGGTGTGCAGGGTGGAGGGTAATGATGGGGGAGAAATGGGACAACTGTAATAGCATAATCAATAAACTATGTTTAAAAAAAGATTTTTTCATTTTTATTTTTTAGAGAGAGGGGAAGGAAGAAAGAGAGGAAGAGAAACATCGATGTGAGAGAGAAACATTGATCGGTTGCCTCTTGCATGCCCCAGCTGAGGACCTGGCCTGCAACCCAGGCATGTGCCTGATCGGGTATCACACCTGCGACCTTTCAGTTTGCAGGCTGGGGCTCAACCCCCTGAGACACACCAGCCAGGGCAGAATTCAGATTCTTGATCTGGTTGATTTCAAAGTTCTTTATAGCATTACAACACAACTGCTAGGTTAGAAAATAATCTACAGAAGTATTAGGCTTTCTCCACAGGACAGTTTGGCTTTCCCTCCACCTTTATAAGGTGCTCTAGAGTTGAGAAATGTCCTGGGGGCTCTATCAATACATCTTGGCAACACAGACAGCAAACCATTTCTACTCTCTACAGAGAAAAATGAAAACACTTCTAAATGAGTGCTTTACCTTTTTCCATTAAATACCTATGTAATTTAGAAATGGTATTCCTGCAGATTTCCTAGGAAATCCATCAATCGATCAATCTATCACCAACCAAAATATGCTCTGGTCATTTCCACCTTAGCTGTGTCTCTGAATTGGCATTTTTGTCACCCAGGATTTTCATGCCTCATTCCAGCATCATTAAAAAACATGTTCCTCTCTGACTGCTGTGGCTCAGTTGGTTGGGTTTCCTCTGGCAAAGCGAAAGATCACAAGTTCGATTTTCAGTCAGGGCAAATGCCTGGGTTGAGGTTTCAGTTCCCAGATGCGGCATGTACAAGAGGGGACCAATAGATGTTTCTCTCCCTCTCTTTTGCCTTCTTTTCCTCTTTCTAAAAATAAATAAATAAAATCTTTAAAAAAATTTAATAAAAATAAAAAAACATGACCCCTCTTGGGCAGCTGAACTGATGCCAAGAAAATGGCATGCCACTACCAGCAGAGTCCCTCAGGAATAGGCCCCAGAAGAAGAGGGCCTGCCATTCCATCATTTCATGTGAAAGTTATAAGTAGATCTTGTAGGACAGAGTTTCTGCTTCCACAATGCTTGCCAAAAGTTTTGGGAAGGTTACCTCTTTCCCAATATTTGGGGGAAGAGTAACAAGAATGACAGCTTCTTAATTACATCAGGCAGGTAAGTCCCTATGAAATTCCATCAGCAGACCTGGGGTGTCTTATATCAGAAGTTACTTAAGGTTGTGGTGCAAAAGAAAAGGGAAGGAGACTTGCCCATTAGCAAACTTAGAAGGGAGCTTTTGCTGCAACAGTGAGAAGGAATTAATACAGCTACATGCCTTCTGATAGAGCAGGCAGAGATTTGGCAGCTGATTCAGACAAACAGCTTGAAACCTGCCTTTGCTGGTATGAAGTTTCAGGAGCACTTAGAGCTTAAAGTAAAAGTTAATGAGAGAAAATGCCTGCAGACATTCCTGATTCAGAGAAATCTCCCTTGATATGGGAAGCAGAGGGGCAGAGAAGTGCTCAACTTCCATATTAACAGATTAAATCAATTTTTCATTTTATGGCTTCCTGAAGAATTTTTAAAATAATGTGACAGAATTTGTGAAAAATGCCCCCCACTAAAATTCTGAAATAAGCATGGCACAGAGGTACCCAGGATAGAAAGGGACCCTTGGACTCCTGAGAAGCTTCCAGAATGCAAAGATTAGAGCCATCAAACAAATCTGGAGGGGTCGGTCCTGAAAAATTAGGCCAACTGATAAGTCATGATTCTTAGGTGGACTCTGTGAATATCCAGATCTGTACTTTCATCTGGCTCTGCTCTAGCAATTCACAAGCATTCTTCAAAGAAGTCCCAAGAAGTTCTTCAAAGCATTAATCCATGATCAATGCGCAAACTACAGTAAGTAAGTAATGACTCTACCCAACCCCACCCACCATGTAACATGTAGTTTTAAAGTAGAAAATAGCTTGGCAGAATAACAGCTAAATAAAGCAAGTATGTTGAAGAAGAGGTAGGATTCAATGAAGATAACTAGAAATCCACTGAGGCACAAGCTAGTCCAGACTCAGAAGCTCTAGAAAGGACATTCCCTTTAGTAACAGCCCTTCCAAATTTGTGTTCAGTTCGCTGACTGGTCAGTTGTCAATACTACTTACTGAAATCTATATACACTGTTTTAAACTAGATTTAAAATTTTTTACTTAACACTAATTCAAAAGAACTTACGCATCCTAATGTTCATAGCAGCATTACTTACAATAGTCAAGTGCTGGAAACAGTTTAAGTGCCTATTAGTAAATGAGTAGATCAAAAAACTGCGGTACTTTTACACCATGGAATACTATGCAGCAGAAAGAAAGAAGGAATTCCTACCCTTTGCAACAGCATGGACAGAACTGGAGAGCATTGTACTAAGTGAAGTAAGCCAGGCGGTGAAAGACAAATACCATATGATCTCACCTATAAGTGGAACCTAATCAACAAAACAAACAAATGAGCAAAACAGAACCAGAGACATGGAAATAAAGAACAACTCACAGTGACCAGAGGGGTGTGGGAGGGGGAGTAATGGGTGGCAGGGATGAAGAAGGGGAAGGGGCAAGTCAAGGAACATGAATAGAGGACTCAAGGGCACAGACAATGGGGGTGGATACACTGTGGGAATGGGGCAGGGACAGGGCAGGGGAGAGCAACAGGGAAAAGTGAGACAGCTATAATTGAACAACAATTAAAAAAAAAAATACCTGGTTGGTGTAGCTCAGTGGATTGAGTGCGGGCCTGTGAACCAAAGAGTTGCTGGTTCAATTCCCAGTCAGGGCACATGCCTGGGTTGCAGGCCAGGTCCCCAGTGGGGGCCATGTGAGAGGGAATCACACATTGATGTTTCTCTCCTCTTTCTCCCTCACTTCCCCCCTCTCTAAAAATAAATAACTGAAATATTTTTAAAAAATAATTTTTTAACTTATATTTATTCTTTTATACCTATTCCATAAAAATTTTTGACAACTTAAGGCAAAAGTACCTACAATAAAATAACATCAGATACAGAAAGTCAGAACCAAGAAAAAGGAAAATACAAATATGTCAATCACATAGATTAACAGTCTGCCATGAATGAATTTAGAATTTGCCTCTGATTTTCCTGGCAGTGAAAGCAAAAAAGGAAACACCAACAACTGTATAGTTGTCATTATTGGAAAGGAGTAAGTATATCGGTTCCTCAGGAAAAACAAATCTTTTCTCAGCAATGAGTTCTAAAATATTTTTTTTAACATGGATGCTATGCAAGGGATACTGTATGAAAAAAATAAACAATGAGTTTGAAAGGTCTTTATAACACATGGCCTTATATTACATATTGTTAAGAGATACCCAAGAAATATGATCCTAAAATTATCTGTGTGATGAGACAAAATACATATGTATCACAATCTAAGAATGTTTTTCCAAAAGCACAGGTATAGGAATATTTATTTAAAGATTTTATTTATTTATTTTTAGAGAGAGTAAAAGGGAGAAAGGAAGAGAGGGAGAAAAACATCAATGGGCTACCTCTCACATGCCCCCAAACGGGGACGAAGCCCACAACCCAGGCATGTGCCCTGACTGGAAATTGAACTGGCGACCTTTAGGTTCACAGGCTGATGCTCAATCCACTAAGCCACACCAGCCAGAGTGATATAAGAATATTTTATGTATTAATAAGTATATAGTACTTTAACAAAACCTTTAAAACTAAGTTAAAATAATTCTAAATTAGGAGATAATTCTTAGTTCAGAAGGATCCATTAAGGGTTTCTTTAAGCAGAGAGATCTCTGATGTGCAACTCATTTGTTTACACAAAGTTCAGTATGTGACAGAGAGACTAAGAGTCAGAAAAATTCAAGTGCAAGTGCTATCTATATGCAGTGAATGACTAAAAACTGAAGTATTCTTAAATCTTAAAGAAAAGCCCTAGATAAATGAGAAAGCGACATACATTATAGAAGATTCTTGTTTAAAAAGACCAAAGGGTATCTTAAAATATATGTGCTATTAAAAACATACATATATAAACATAGATGAATGGATAGTAAAGGGAAATGGTCTAACGGTATAATTTGATTTATGAACATTTGGGGGATATTTCTAAAACAAAAAGTACAACAGCATGCTATAAAGCAAACAGATTTAAACGCTAAATTTATACTTGAACACTGATACAGAGAACAAAGCTCTATAATTCTGGGATTAGCACCCCTGCCAAGCAGACGGTTTTTAAGCACCAGTTCAAATTCATTTTCTCGGTTAGATTTCCTCCATTTAAAGGACAGAACTGACCTGCTTCCGGCTGGTTCAAAAGACCTAACAGATTTATTTATAGAGCACTGACTTGCTTCTTAAAAAGCACCCACACCACAAGACAGTAAATGACAACAGCCAAGAAGAAATAAAATAGTAAACCTGCCTCTGTGGCCCTGAATGGCCATTCTTCCACCCCCACTCTCCAATGCCTATCTCTTTCCTCTCCATTATCCAAGTCCTTCCTTCAAGACCCAACATAACAGTAAGCCTGTACTGTGCTGCCTGATAAGCCACTTTCCACTGGACTCAAAGTTATTTCTATCCATAATATACACCAGGCATGTGGCTCAAAGCTGCCCTACCACAGGATTTACAACCCATCAAACTTCCCCTGCTAGGCTAAGAAATCCCACTAGAGCAGGGTCTACAGTGCAGAGTCCAGTAAATTTCAAACACTTATCAATGTGCCTGGTCATTAGAGCTGATCTGTTCTGAGTAAATCCCTCACTTAGTGCTGGATCAATTCATTTTCTTATTCACACAGTGTTTACTAAGCAGCTACTACATACCCTGTGCAAGGCATTTAACTTTCAAAAATGAATCAGATATAAATTGGACCTGTAAGTATATAGTGCTTTATATATACTTATATAAAGGAGCTGAAGTTTAATAGGGTTCACTCATGTTGTATCAAAGAAGAAAGTGAAAAATATCTTTAGAGGTAAAGATAAATTATATGCATGAGGAAATTCACTGCTATACAGCTTAGACAGGAAAAACCTATGAACAATCTAAATTCCCATGTGTAAAGTACATTAAATAAATTATGGGGTGGACAAACAGTGGAACAGATGGCCATTAAAAAGGGTGAGATAATTCTATTTATAAAAATACATGTATACAAAAATAATATAATAATTAAAGCTACTATTCACTAAATCCTTACTATGTGCCAGGAAGGGTTGGGGGCAAAGGGACAAACAATACGTAGAAACAAGCAGAGGAGCAGGAAAAGGCTTTCTTGGTTCCACAATAACAGGCCTGGCTATAACCTTGTCCTCAAATTTCTTGCAATATTCTTCCTTTCTTGTTTAAGCTGTTTCGAGATGGTTCTTATTATTTTCAAATGCCTCTTACACACAGGGTAAAGGAAAAAAGTGGCATTGGCATTTGTCAAAACTCATCAAAGCGAACATTTAAAAATCTGGGCATTATTGTTTTATGTAAATTATACCTCAACTTAAAAATAAAAACAGTGAGGCCAAGACAGCCTAGGTATATGGAGGACACTGGTACCAACAACAGAAATATTGGCAGGGCAGCAGATGTGGTGCACCAGTCAGATCCCCTCGGGGACTAAAGCACTCATTCTCCCAGCAGCTGAGAGTGCTGGCAGCAGCAGGTCTGGGCTGATCCCTCTCCTAGACTTTCTCTCAGCTGAGGAAAAGCACCTCCCCCATGCCACTGCCCTAACACACCCAATCACTGGCTAATGGAGGGCAGGAGGAAGTATAAAGAAGATTCAGCCTGTTTGACCCAATTTGGGACTATTCTAAAGAGTTAGTCCAGCTCCACAGCTCCTTGTAGAACTGGCTAGAGCCTCTGTTATAGCTGCAGTGCTGTTTAACTTCTCCCTCTGCCATAGCCTGCTACCTTCACACCCCCTCAGGTAGTGAGTGACCTTGAGAGCATTCCCAGCTAAGTTCCTGCGGGGTAAAAATCTCCATCTTAAGAGTCTGCTTCCTGGGGAACCTGCTTTGCAATGAGTCAAGTTTTAGTAAGCTTGAGATTCCAGGTAAAATGTCCAAAAGAAGTTAGAAATGTGAGCTAAACCTCAGGAAAAAGATCTGAGCAGTAAAGAAATTTAGGAGCCATCCACAGAGAGGTGACAACAAAAAGCATGAGATTTTACAATACACCAACGGGGAAAACTGAAGAGAAGAAGGCCACGGTAATATTCGTATTAAGTGCTAATATTTAGGATGCTGGATGAGAAAAGAGAAAACCAAAGAAACAAGCAGTGAGGAAAGGGAGAACAGAGAAGAATACAGTTATGATCACTGAATGCATTTGTAGAAAGTCTGCAGTCAGCAAAGACAAGTTCTACCCAAAAAGCTAAGAATGAGACATCCAAGGAATGCTTAACAAATCCTTGTTCATTGAATTGAGTGGGACATTTGGCCTACAGGATGCTCAGCTTTTGTCCTAGATAACAGGCACCCAGTCTCTTTGAATGCCCTGAAGCAGACCCACCTCTAGGCCAGTCAGCAAAGAAAAGCTGAAATGGCATAGTATATATAAACCTAAGCGAGCCAAGACAAAGGTCAGCTGCTTGAGACATTTGGAAGAAACCCCTTTTAAAATGCTTCTTTCAAGAGATTTCCCAAGGATCTTCTGAACAAACAGCTGGGATCCTTGAGAAGGATCACTGCCCTTATTGAGCAAATTCAAACCTCAGTCAAACCCACAGACTTTCAAATAAAACTGATTGTAACATAATTGTCTTTTTTTTTTTTTTTTTTGGCATCACACCGAAAGTATAAAAAGGGAGGAGTGAGGTAATCAGTTATAGACATTTGCAACATCCATTACTGCTTCAAACACAAACTTTTCTTAGCCATGGCACCATGAAGGAAATAATATACTACACAAACAGGTGTTATGTGACCTCCAATCCTTGGCTGGAGTAAACAGAAAAGAATTTACCTTCTGTGAACAGAAGGAATTTACCTTCTACTCCTGTGCCCAACACAGTTATGCAATATTCTTCAATGACTCATTGACTTTCCCTTTTTTTTCCTCGGTGTGGCTGAGGGGATCCCTACATCCACATCTCTTGCCCCAACTCCTCCTGCTCAACCTGCAGTCAAAGGCTAAGGCACAAAACATTGCAGACTCTCTAATGTGGCTGTATTTCCTGAAGAGATCTGAAAATGTTGGAGTTCCAAAAGTCAGCACCAATTTCAAATCTGATCAGCATCTCTGAGAGTCACAGTTACCATACAGCTGAATAAAATATTTTTTCATAAATTTAACGCCAGCATGTCTGTGTTTGGAAACTTTGAAAATACATGTTGTATGGTTTACTGCACTGGAAAAGGTGCCAACAGAGTTTCAAAGGAAGGGAAGTGTATAACTGTTTCCTTTCAAATGCATTTTCCAATGGGATCCATTCAGGGAAAAGGCTGGAACTAACTAAAACATTATTAAAAACTGTTATGGAAAGAGACAGGGAGATGGAAAAAGATAGACCCAAAAAAGTGAAATACATAACCAAGAGTGAGACAGACATACAAGGAAAAAGAAAGGAGATCTGGGCAGCGCGACAGGTTGGACAGGGAAATGGGGTGAGATGGAGTTTTGTCTGGCAGTTGCTGTTCGTGGTCTCATATTGTTGCAGATCAATCGATCAGGGATGCAGTGCTGCTGGCCCAGTGGCACAAGGCAAACCACAGAGTTGGCTTTAAGTTCAGCACTTGCGAACTGCTGACCTTCAGTTTTCAAACCAAAAATATTCTTTGGGAAACAGTAATACCAGGTTCAGTCCAACCAGTCAAGCAAAAACAAGGACTACTAACCTGAAGTAACACCCTATTCAGTTACATCAGGCACCAACCCTTCACAGCCATCAACTGGGAAATCTACAAACCTGAAACCACACCCCAACCCAAAACAAACTTCAGGTTCTGACTCAACCAGCTAAGCGATGATAACCAGAAATGCTAAAACAAGTGACGGTGTTTCAAAGTTGGCTTTACCAGAACCTAACCAAGCAGGAAGGCCAATCTTCATTCACAGAGCCAGAGATGCAGCAATTCTTTCTCAGGTCATCGATGCACAACTCCAGTGGAATCTGCATGTAACACTCAGGGCAGGGTCTGGCACTGACTTACAAAGCCAATTTCTAAATAAAAAATTAACATGCTGTAGTAAGTGAGGATTTTTTGTTCTTTCTTCTGCTCAACTCATCTACCCTAGGGTGATGCTAAAATTGATCTCCTAAACTGTAATACTTATTGTAACAGAGAAAGCGTATGCTATTAATAACTCATAAACAGGGTCTATTCCTAGGCAAACCAGGATTTATCTTCACCCTAGCCTAAACTATAATAGCTTTGCTTTTCCTTGGGTCAGTATTATAAAATTTTAGCTCAGAAGAATCTTTTTAAAAAGCCAGGACTACTCCTGATTACTGCCAAAGCACTTTCTTTTTGAGCTCCTCCAATGGAGAGGTAAACAAATCAATTAAGTTAACTGCAAAAACTAACAAGAAAGATCGAGCTGACAATCAGGATTCTGGAGAAGCTAAAAATTCCAGGCAGCAGCTTGGAAAAGGGAAATGTGCCACAGATGGAGCTGCTGAGGCTGATCCACCGGGCCTCTCTCAGTGCTAGGCCCTGATGCTGCAGCCAGCTTGATTCAAACAGGGGAGGGCGGGCAGACCTTGGTGCGAGTTTGCTGAGTTCCAGGCCATCATTCTTGAGGGTGTAATAACCATGGGCTGTAGCACACATGTTGAGGGATGAGGGAAAAAAATAAACAGAGAGACAAAAGAATGAAGATGCACTGCCAATTTCAATTGTGCAGCTTTTATTTTTAAATGCTTATCAAGCTGAGAGAGAGCAGAGTTCTTGGAAAACAAGGTTTCCTTTTTTCCAATGCCAGCGTAAAACACCCTCAAGGACGGGCACTGCACAGACTGTAACAACAAGGAACGTGGCTCTGTATCCTCCCAGCAGCACAGTCCGCCATGGGTCCCACGCTGCTCTGATTTCGGCTCAGCTGAGAACTCAAAATAACAGGCCCACTGCCTCTGGTAAAAACTGCTCTTTTTAAATTTTTTATTAATCTCCAAACTGGCTGTGTTAGAATTACAGCCCATTACTTACCAACTCTCTTCACTAATAAAATAAATTTGTAAAAGGCCTAATTACTACTTTTACTGAACTACACTGCCTGGGGATCAAGTACAGGAAGCCCAGGGCTCTAACAGTTGTCAGCTAGGGGATGACAGGGAGGGGGCTTGGGGGCAAAGGCAGGCAGGGAGGACCAAGAGTCACCAGCAGGAGAGAACATGAGGTGCACAGACCTCAGAGCCCATGCCCAGAAAGAAACAAAAGGGCACTAACCCTGTTTTTGTTCTGAACAGCACTGTGAGGATCCATGCCATCATGGCATTTTGAGAAGCCTGTCACGAGTTACACAGACCTTTGCTGCCCACGCCCCAGCTCAGCAGAAAAAGAGAACTGCAGTCCAAGACTGAGATCCAGGCCGTACTCTCAGCAAAGAGCTGGGAGAGTCTGACCAGTGAGAAAACAAACAGCCACCCTTCCTACCCATCCCACTCTACCCTTCCATCCAATCCAAGCCCCCAAAGAGGAAAAACAAACAAAACAACAACAACAAATTGTGCTTCATGATACATCTCCTGTGCAGGCAATTGCACAAGAGATGTATCGTGAAGGCCAGGCTGACTGCAACAACCTCTGGGCTGTGCCCTGTATCTCATCCCAGAACACTGATTACAAAGCTGGAAATGTTACTCACATGCTGAGCCAGTCAGCCCCTCATCTAGGACTGGTGCTGAGAAGTCTGACTATGAACCAGCAGTCAACTCTGACACGCTCATTTATAATAAAAGATGTGTATTAAACAAACTAGTCCAACCTTAGACAAAAAGTAAGAAGAAAACATGACTGTCATTCTTCATTGTCCATGAAAAACCTTCCTAGGCAAATCCCGTGCATCTCTTGGACTTTGATAAACGGTATTTCTCCTCCAGAGAACACCACTGCCAAAGAATCTTTTTTAAAGAACCCTGATAAGAAACCCTGCTATGGCAGGTGAGTTAAACCTGTGGCAGACATCCCTTTTGGGGATGACTGGACTGGAACATGGTATTTCACTGAGGTAGCGAGGTCTGCAGTTGCTCTCTGCATGCCACATGTTTAGCCCGAAAGAACTGAGGAATGCTCTCAACGGGAAAAACACAGCAGCAAATGCTGTGATACCAAAGCCACAATTCCATGGGCCCCTGGAGCCTCTAAAACTAAGCTGCCAGCTAGGGAGCTAACACTAGCTTTGGATAAAATGCAGCTCTGGTAGAGTAATTAATTTTTTTCTTAACTGGGATTACATTAATTTTCAAGGACTAATGGAGTCCAGCTGTAATGGGAAGAGCGGCTGCCGATGCACAAAGGCACTTGTGCGTACAACGTTATAAACACACACATACACACACACAGACCTATAAAAAGGATCCACTATAACAGGATATTTTTAGTTTCTACAATGCTGCACTAAAAATACAGCCCCGGCTGATACATCATGGCAGAACTATTCTCTCTCTGTCCCTTCAGGAACAGTTTAAAACATTTATTTTTGTTTCCTTTTGTGATGGTCAGAGTAAAGAGAGAAAATAGCAACTCATTGATAAGAGGAAACGAGAGAGACATGAAAAATTGAAAACTACCTAAAAACTCATGGAGAGGTTTATTTTATTAGTTCTTAATAAATATCTTGCAGATTTCCTCAGGAAATACACCAGATCACATGTAAAATAGTTTGATACTGATGTCAACTGCATCAACATATGAAGTCTATTAGGGTGAAGCCGCAGCAGGGTGATCAGTGTGCTGAAAAACTCCACAGTACTTGGGGGGGGGGGATCTCACGGCCTTCCAAATTCTTCGAGAGGTAAAAAAGTCAGCCAAGACGCAGAGAGAGAAGGAAAAAAAAAAGATCCCACATCCTGCTTTCAGCTGCCAGCAATGTGAAGTGCCCAGAGATTAATTCTACGTCTGGCCTGGAAATGTGACTTTAAAGCATGAGGGAGGGGAATTGTTGGGGGGGGGGCGGTTTGAGGAGGAAAGAGGAAAGAGAAGGGCAGGCTAACTGAGGCTGGCAGCAGGCCACCAACCCCCTCCTAAGTCATGTTTCAATGTAGACAGAAGTAAACCCCAATAGACAGCAGCGCCTCAGCCTGCCAGGGCCTTACACCAGCTGCAGCGCATCTCGCTCTCTCCACTCAGCCCCAAGTGCAGATGTTCCCCTACAGCATCACTTCCGCTAAGCTTTCTTTAAAGAAATAGCACACATGTGTGGAAGCCTTTCCACCACTTCCCAAAAGAACTTTCTTTGCCTTTAAGGACCTCAAGCAAGGGTGAAACTTGGCCAGCAGGTACCATAATGGCTCAATGAGCTGTCCCAATCTCCCTTGGAAAAGACCATACATGGGCTGAAGATCATGAGTTAATAGAAATTTCTTTATAAGTCTGCCTTCCTATTGCTTCAGAGGAATAAAGAGGGCCCCATAGTTTGGGGCTAAAAATAAAATGGGGGAAGTATGTCTAAGATTTTAAGATTTTATTTATTTATTTTTAGAGAGAGGGAATGGGAGGGAAAAAGAGAGGGAGAGAAATATTGATCGGTTGCCTCTCGCATGCTGGCCACCATCTAGGCATACGCCCTGACGGAATCAAACCTGCAACCTTTCGGACTGCAGGTTGACACCTACCCACAGAGCTACACCAGTCAGGGCAGTATGTCTAAGATTTTAATTCTGGTTTCTCAAAGTGATCTATTGCATTACCATCTCAAAGGTGTTCTGATGGCTCTATCATCATGGAGCTTACATAAGGCAGCCTTAAAAGAATTTTTTAAAAACCCACGAACATTTTACTGAGCACAATTACTTACCTGCAATAAAGACATTAATTTTTACAGAAATGAAGTTTGTTTCTTATATATCTAAATTCACTTTATACAATTCCAGACCCTGATGAGTTTAATCAGTCATTATTAATTAGTACCTAATTTTGAAGTCAGCCTTGAACACTATTAAGGATTTGATAAAATATCATAGTTCAGGGATCTATGCATTTTATGAAGCTAAAATAATGGCATTTTTTAGAACAGCTGAATATTCTTTAATAGTCTATCAGGTTGTTGGTTCTTCTGGAATGAAAGAAGATAATTAGAAGAATCAGTAATGTCAAAAGAAAACAAAACAGTTGATAAACTCTCAGAACTAAAGTTGGTTTGTTTGAAATTCAAGTTCAAGAGAGGAAACAGAATCTTCCCTTTAGGAAAGGAGAAAAATACTGGTAATCAGTGGCAAATACACTATGGTCAGAAAGTTTAATTCAACATTTATTTATTAAATATCTTTTATGGACAAGACACTAGATGTAGAAACAGATTAAGAAATGCTTTGTACTTCGTACGCTATGGCAAATAACAGAACCAGAATTAGAACCTAGTTTTACCTAACTTTGAATATATTTTTTGTCATTATGATTCCTAAAAATACATTTCTTATTACAAAAATATTGTGATCAGTTCAGAAAATCACAAAAACACAGAGAAAGCAAAGGAAGAAAATTTATAACACCATAATAATTCCACAATCCTAGGGAATCATGATTGTTTTGATCAATATCTATCAGTCTTTCTCTGAATGCATGTAGAATATGTATTATTTTACAAAAATGTGATCAATTGTAAAGTTCATAACTATGGGACCTCATGGCCTGCAGAGAAAGGGAAGACCACATTTTTGGCATGAAATCCCATCCCAAGAGTCAATCACTTAGAAAACAGAAACATCATGACTTGACTCCCCATACTAGGCAGCACACATTTGTTTCATCCCTATACTGCTCTCTGAGTTCCTTAAAGCAAAAGATTTCAAAGATATCTTATTATGTTCTGGCCTCCAGCACATCCCAGAGTCCAAGATAGTCAGGTGCACTGACTCACACAGTAGGAATGCTGCCCTCAGTACACACTTTCCACTGTGTTTCCAAAGCCCAGACTAACCAATGAGGGCCATCAGAAATTATGGGAAATACCTGTATCCAAATGTCTCTGGCTGAACCCTGGCTGGTGTGGCTCAGTGGGTTGAGCACTGGCCTACAAACCAAAAGGGTGCCAGTTCGATTCCAAGTCAGGGCACGTGCCTGGGTGGTGGGCCAGGTTCCTAGTTAGGGGCATGAGAGAGGCAACAGATCAATGTTTCTGTCTCACACATCGATGTTTCTCTCTCTCTTTCTCCCTCCCTTCCCCTCTCTCTAAAAATTAAATAAAATCTTCACTTCTGGCCAGGATGGAGGTGTAGGTGCACACACTGTGCCTCCTCACACAACCAAAATTAAGGACAACGAAGATTTAGAAACAAGAAAACAACAGAACTGATAGAAAATTGAACTGTACAGAAGTCCAACAACCATTCATCCAGACCGGTAAGAGGGGTGGAGTCACGGCAGGAAAAAGTGGAGGTTGGCGGACTGGGTGGGCAGGCAGCAGTGGCTGGCAGATCCCAGGCGTGCAGGCGGCGGCCAGCGGACCCCAGGCATGGGGTGAAAAGGAGCAGACCCAGTGAGGACATGAAAGGCAGGTGGCTGACCAGCAGTCCCACATTCGCGCACAGGTAATCCAAGCGAAGGGGAAGTGGCGGAAGGGACTGGAATCCGAGAGAGAGCAGAGCAAGGGCCATTGTTCCCCCTCGGACCCCACCCCCACATACAGCGTCACAATCCAGCCACTGGGCTGCCCCACTCTGGGGAACACCTAAGGCTCTCCCCTCACTACGTAACATCCATGACCAGAGCCCCCCCAAAAAAGAACAACCCAAAAATGGCTCAAAAGGGAGAACAAATCAAAGCCCCAGAGCCAATTCATCTAAGTCACCAAGAGATAGCCAACCTATCAGATGCACAGTTCAAAGCCCTGGTGATCAGGATAATGACAGAATTGGTTGATTTTGGTCACAAATTAGATGAACAAATGAAGGCTACAATAAGTGAAATGAAGGAAAATGCACTGGGAACCAATAGTGATGGGAGGAAAACTGGGACTCAAATCAATGGAGTGGACCAGAAGGAAGAAAGAAACAAACAGAAAAGAAGGAAGAAA